>KK499825.1:137293-253671 GCA_000688715.1 Glossina pallidipes
ATATATATATATATATATATATATATATATATATATATATATATATATATATATATGTATATATATATGTATATTCCATTTTTTCTTTTTGTTACCTTTTTGTTTAAACACCAAAAAATATACATATTAAAAAGCCAACAGGGTATAACAACTACAGTTTACTTTAAACAAAGCTTTATGAAACATGAGGGATTATGTGTGATATGAAATAAATGGAGGAAAAGGGAATGTGAAAAAAAAGGGGAGAAAAAGAAACAGAAAACGAAAATTAAATTTATAAAAAAGCAAAATACTCCTCCCCCCATACATGCGCACTTATATGTATTTTTTTGAATTATTTAAAGCACAATGAAAAATGGCATAGGAGTTCAACAAGTCGGAAAAGCGTAAAAGGTGTACGAAAACTAAAACGCAATAGTTTTTAGTGGATGACAGTGCGTTTACTTTTAATATGAATCGAATTCATATTCCGTAACGAGCTGACGTTCGACTTTTTTAATAAAACACATTTCCTTTTCCTAACAACAATAATTGATGATATTGAGTCCATCCATGTAAAAAGTTCACAGCGAAAGTGAAATCATTTCTAAAAGCAACATGAAAATGTTCGCCAATCTTTCCAAATATTTCATTGGTCAATGTTGAGATTATATTCGACCTTCAAAGTTTTATATTTGTCGAAATCTATTAAAGTCATGTTTGACTCAAGTGGACGCCTAGAGCGAGGCAGCATATGCTCAGCAATAAAATTGTATTGAATGTTCGACACACGCTGCCATTAAGGTGTTGCATTCAAACACGGTGCTTATTTTTTTCTTCGTGAGTTTGCGGTTTGCCTTCGCTTTTTTGGATATTCCCAAAAAACAAAAACAAAAATAACAGAAAAGTGTCCAATACATTTAAATTGTCGTTTGTAGCTGATGAGAGAAAAGCCAACCCGCGGTTCCGTTTCTTTTGTTTTTGTTTCATATGGCCAATCACTCAGGGACCAAGAAACAGCACTGTGTAGCACTGTGATAGCCAGTAGGGAAAGAGAACGCGATAGAGAGTAGTAGTAGGCGGGTATGTGCCCAGCTGCCAATGTTACGGTATGCCGCATACCCGAGTAGACAAGGCTCTTAAATAGGTGCTCGCGGGTTCAAATCTTGGTGTGGTAGAACGCACTTAATCCCCGCTATAATAGATGCTCAGTCAGCTACAACTGGTGGTCTTTGGTAGTTACGCCTACTATCTGCTCGGTTAAGCAGCAGCCCAAGCAGAAGAAGAGGGAGGAAAAGGAAGCAAAACGAACTCCGAAGTTGTAATCTAAACACAAGCCACAAAGTTCAGTTGTTTTTTTGTAAACTTGCCTTCATATGAATCACGAGAACCTCTATGAATGCCTTCCTCAAGTATTAGCAAAAAATTTTCTTTTGCTCAATCTGCGATTCTACTTATAGGTATCAGGTTTCCTGAAACTCACGACTGTTGGTAAAATGTCCGTTTATAAGGAATACTGATTTTATTCAACGCCCTTACCAAATTGACGGACGCAAATGCTACAGCATTTATATTCATTGCGGTGCAGAATGACGTAAATGCGAGAGCATTTCAATTTTGGACCCTACTATTATCACACTTATGCTGATGTATGCAACACGCAAAGAGAGTTGATATAAATGCACCTTTTCTATACCAGATTTAAGTTTGTCTGTCCATCGGTCTTGTTTTTGTGTTCAACCTACCGGACACAATTTTCCAGATAGTTTGTCGAAATACGGTAAAATTAAGGATTTTGTCCCCAGGACAAACGCTATTGAAAATGGTTCTGATCAGATCACATTTTCTGCCTCCCCCTAAATCAAGTCTTACTTTCAGAAGTCGTTATATGAATAATTGTAGCATAGTGTAGGATTTTTAATGATGAGCCTTGACCCAGTATAGTGTTTTTACCAATTTTTCGTTCAATTTTATATAACTTTAGTATTCAGTAATAGTCAGTTGAAAGGCTGGATTTGTACCATGACCTTATAGTATTCACACAATTATGTTGTGGCTAACCTTCCAATGTATTTCCAATTGAATATTCATGTCATTCCTATTTTTACTGTCCATCAATGGGTTAAGAAACTTTACGCACGCCATCGACCTGACTCGTACTGTTTCGATTTAGCAAAAGGTTTCAATTTATGAAATTTCTTTAGTCAAGTTTACCCCGTAATGTATAATTTAAAATATAATTTGTCTGTTTTTGCTGTTCTCGATGCTGTTGAACCCAAAAATAAAGATTGCAGTCCCAAGCCTAAGATAAAATCAAACGCTTTCCTATATTTCCTTTCCTTTTTCGTTTTTATTTATTTATTTATTATTTTTTCGTTAGCTTGCAATTCTACCTTCTACTGTATCATCATAAATAATCATTATAAACATAGCATGCGTACGAGGAGAGCAGATCGCACAACTCGCACATGGCATCACAGTCTCCAGACAAAACATAATAACATGTAGACGAGATAATTTATAACAGGTTGTAAATATAATTTTACAATTCATTTAATTTTTAATGCATAATAATATTGACTCAGTCTGGGGTCTTATTGTTTTTTCACAAACACAACATAAAATACCAACAAGATAGTTTTTGCATGTTATCAATGTTATGACCGAATCTTTTGATACTCTTTCCATGTAAATTATGTGTTCGTATACATTTGTTATGGGTACAGTCGAATAAGACAATCAATCTAGTAAGACTTGAAAGTTAGCTACTATATGCAACACTTATTAAGAATCTTGAAAGTAAGTTGACTTTGTTTTCTTTCAATTCCTAACATGAGGTGCAATTTGCTATTCAAAAAACACTGAGGGATTGATTGACAATGACCTGAGGAATTCGAGATTTAGAATTAACGAAATGAGCTTAGGAGCCATAGGATTTCGACAGCTGCAGGAAACCAACAAAAAGTGCGGCCATACGCTTATTACAAAGACATTGGCTGATAATTTCTCTTCGTAGCTGAGTGAAAGAATAAATAACATTGGGGGCCTATCACACACGCTGCGGACTTTTGCATAGTGCACTGCTTATTCAAAATTAAAAAAATGTTTTTTTCTACTGGGGGGAGTCTTCTGGAGGGAGTCTCCTGAGGGGAGTGCCTTTTGCTTATTAGTTTAGTGATTATCCGGCTGAGGATAATCACTATCAAGCACGATAAAGTTTTCAATAAAAAGCCGGTAGCCTTCGATGGTAGTGAGTCAAGGCTTCAATCTTAGAAATTATTACTCTGGTTAAATTAGTTTTGATAATACTTGCAATAATAGTTAAGAGATTACTTTGATCCGAAGCGAAAGGTTAGCTTGTCGCGACACCGTTAAACCGTGCGTTTAGGTTTATTTTGAAAGTGAAGTGGACATTGACAAACAATAGGTAATAGATCCCACTTCTCGTTACTTATTTAACACAATAATGTATGCGATTAAGATCGTTGCAAAGGTCATTCAAGGAGGGCGTTTTACTAACTAGTGATGTCAGTTGAGGTTGGATTGTTATTTACTTACTATTTTCTGGATTTTTGTTGTTGCTTTTGGTGTTGTAATATATGTTTTCATTTCATTATGCCCCTAAACTGTTAAAAGGGATCCAAATGTCATCGGGTAACAAGGAGAGTACAAGTTTTTGCACCTATTAAACTATTTGTGAACCGCTTGGTCAATGTGGTTTTAAAATACAATCTCGGCAAACGTTTGCCTAAAATCGTACCATGTTCATAAAGTTTTTCTGAAAAATTCTTAGATGAATGTTCGAATGTAGCGGATTCTTCTTAACTGAGAGGGAATTAAACGCTAAATTGCAAAAATTTATTTAGAACAGAGTAACATGTCTTGTTGTGTTGTAATTTTTTAGGTACTTTTTGTAATGAATCCTAACCTAATTCTAAATAGCTGCCGCGAGTTCACTAATAAATCCAGCGTCGAAAAAACAAAAATTGATTTACAAAAAATGATTTACATTCAAGCACTGATCAGATAAACATGTATGTATATGATAGCTTTTCTGATAGGTAGTTCTTGTGAACGTAATAAGGAAAGCATTTCAACCTCGTTGTACGATGATAGATATAACTGATTTTAGAAAAGGACATCGATCTTCGGTAGACAACACACAACGATGCTACGATGTTTAAAGAAACTTTTTCACCATTTCCGGATATTAGTCTCAATCAAGATTGATTTTGACGCTAAGCAGTAGGACAATGCTGGACGATTTATGCTGTCGTTCAACCAAATTTCTTTCTCTTAGACGAGTTGCTCCATATGCTAACAAGTATTCCGAGTATAACCACATCTCTACAGCGGAAATTTCGATCTTATTTAATAATGTGTGTGCGATTCGGATTTTCTAAATGCTCGGCTGTTGTAGCTCGCAGATTAGTGATGACGGCTTCACATTTCGCGAATGCTATTAAGTCTTTCTTGCTTTTCGCAGAGACATCACTTGATGGATCAGAGTAATTTTGAGAGGCTGTCGAATACAATTTTCTGAGTACTATGGTATGATCAAATTCGAAATAAGAAATTCTCACTAATCGATAGTAATCAGCATTGATAGATGTACTCCTATATAATGTAATTTTTATCGATTTCTTGAAGTTACAAACCTAATAACAAACCTAAATACATTCAACCGCCAATGCTGAGTATAAAGTTATATGCTAATTAGCGAAAACATATCAGTTTGTAACATCCGGGTATATAATACAATATATATATAAATATATATCCGCTTTCCAACACGGCTTCACAAACCGACTGGCAAAATTAGAATACATTCGCTCATGTCAATACTGGCTATAAAGCCAGTTCACTATAACTGCGGTAGAATATGCCACAATAACTGTTAAACTGTAGAAAAACACCAGCCAAACACTGTTTTGTTCTCCTTTTTTTCATGTGCATAAGATTGATCCATAAATCACAGTAAAAATGTGTGATATAAACTTCACACAGGCATTACAAGGAATAAATCAATTTTGCTTATATATACATGCATATATGTATATATGCATATATACATATATATGCATATATTTATAATACAATATTATATGTCTGTAGGTATTCATATACACATAGGTATGCATTTTTTTTTATGACTGACGAGAAAAATATTATTGATACACATTTTGATGGAAGAGACATAACAACAAATTGCTATTATTATTGACCAAACGACAAACGAACAGGCAAAAACATACACAAACCTTTGAATTTATTCGCCTTTCAAAGAATGCCCGTTTTTACGTGAAAATGAGTAAAATTCAACTCATACCACTTGGGTATGACGTTATTTGCGATTTCAGGGACCAAATAATAAAACAAAAATCTATTTTGAAAAGCAAATAAAATAAGAAAGGGTAGCAGAATATAAAAGGCAAGTTATATCCGACTTCTTTGCAAGTCATCGAACGAGAAAATTCTTCGAGAGTGACGTAATTATTGCTCCATACATTTCTTCAATAATGAATACAAGTAAGTACACATGTGCGATGTTTGAGTAAAGCATAAGGAAGGAAATCATCCATAATTAAGAAAAGCAACAGAGCAACAGCACCCGATAACGGTCACAAATAAGTGGGGAAAGAGAAAGAGACAGAAAAAGGCCGCAGGCTAGTGGATGTGTGCGCACCCAGTGATTGCTATGTCCTTACTAATTGGAACTCCATTGCAGTTGCGACCAAGTATGACAAAATCCAACGTATTTGAACACGCGACTTGATAACCGCGACTGTTACATAGTCGGCTGAGCGGCTACGAATTCTCCGGCCAGTTCAGATGGTATCCGAGTTTGACCAGGAGATTTTCAGGTTCGTAAATTTACCGTCTGACAAATGTTTTTAGCAACTTAAGGAAACCAACACAGATTGACTATTGAGATGCTTTTAGAAATCAAAGAAAGAAAAAATTTAAAAAATGTGATAATTTGAACATATGTTACTAAAGAAGTGTTCGATTTTCAAGCGCAAAGGATTTTAGTAAGTCACAATTCGAATATAATCGCTATGGGTCACTCAATATTTATTTAACTATTTCTGGGTCGAGAAGAAGGTGAACTGGAAAGCTACATATTTAAAACTTCAAATCGATCATTAGTTATTAATGAGACAATATTGGAATATGAACTTGAATACCAGGATTTTTGGCCTAAAAATTCACCCGTTGCCAAGTATCTGCAATAGAGGTTTCTATAGCACGACCACTCGCCGCGTATTATATAAATCCGTTCTGTGCGAGTCTCACTTAGATAATACAAATGCATGAGCTATGCATAGCCCAAAACGTTTAACTTACTTATTGTATCGAAAATAATTTTCTTTAATAATCAGACTTGAGACACAAAGTAACTTTTATGCCTTTGAGAAATAAATGTTTTTCTCTTCATAAGAGAGGAAAAGGTAAAAAAAGTTATCAATACACAACTTTCGCTGCAGCGTGCTGTACGAACACGAACGAACGCGGTCGCAAATTTTCTGACCTTTTATTTTAACCGGTCTTGTGTGAACGCTTCTTATAGAGGGATCTACAGTGTGTGGGGAAACATTTGCATTTATGCTTACTTTAAGTCTACCAAACTTATTCCAGACATAGTAGAAGCTTCGTTTCACAAGAAGTGATCGTCCGTAATTATCTACATAATTTAATGGGAAAAGTAATTTGTCCCTGAATTTACGTAAAGGTAACAAAGCACAATTTATTGACGAGTTTCCGGGTTGCAGCTTAAGCTAGGTAGGAATAAAATACCTTTGGTCCAAGGTTGAAGTAAACTTTCTTTCTTCTCGTTTACCCTCGATCGATAAAACTGTTTCTAAACTTTATCCGGTACGCTTTCAATCTAATGCGTATACATGGGTTAAGTACCCACTGATCAAGTTTTGATTATCATGCTCTACTGCAATTGCTTCACAAATTCTTATTAGAAACGTATTGAGAGAAAGACAATCAAGACGAGCTACAAGAGCAATGACGATCTTAACATACCACCGTTAAGCCATGGCGTGTGAGTGGGAAAAAAAAAATATTTCAAATATTATTTTTACAATTATACGTGTTTGGCTGCATACATAATTTATGCACCCCTATGAAAATATGCACAAATGATTTAAATAATTTTTTTTTTTCTTTTCATTTCATTTTCAACATTTTAAATATTAAACACTTTGAGGACAATCTTACACAATGGTGAGAAAGGAAAATGCCATAAAATGTAATGAGAGCATAAGTAATCCAAGAAGCAAAACAAGATTTGTTTTTCACGGTTGCGTAAAATTTCGTGATCGTGAGATAAACATAATCTTTGATACCGAAAGCATGTAGTGTTTTAGACGTGACGGTGACATTTTATGCTTAATAATAAACAAAACTATAAACCTGCGCAACTGTTGCTAAAAGGTATTTTTAATCAAAGCGTGAAAAATGCTAAAAGCCAGTATTTCTTCTCAATCTTCAGCTTGACGTGCCGCTAATAATTTAGAGAAGATATAATAGGATATCGAAAGACCGACCCCTTATGGAGTTATCTTTAATGTCAATTCTTAGCAGGCATACCTTCTTAACCAGGAAATAAGCTCCTCACAGATCGCTGTCTCTCCTGAAATCGTCATAACTTTCAAACAGATTTAAATTGAAAACTAAAGCTAAGCTTAGTTAGTGAATAGAGATGATATTCATTAAGGGGGATGAAGCTCAGAATAGGGAAAGAAAAAATGGATATTTCGTACCTAGTGTGTAGCTAGTGGGCCACACAATTCAGTTTTATAAGCAGCGCGAATCAACGCTTATTGCCTTCGTAAGAGAGGATCCTTCTTGTGTCTATCCACGGTCCTACCTAACCATCTTATTGGGTCCAAACGACCTTAGTGGTATTTACATGTCAAGGATCGAGTTTATATTTTTTTGTTTTTAGTTGGGCATTATTTTAACTTTTAACTCTTCGTGAATCCGAGACTCTAATGATTCCCTAGCGAAAATGTCCAATTTGCGGAATTATGACCACAATCTAATTACAGTAAATTTTTTTTGTATTCATCAACACTTCACTCTTCGCATTCGCTATATCGTTGTGTAAGCGGATTGACGAAAGCACCAAGCTTTCGATAAAATCTCACGAACTCGGCTGACACAGCGTCATTTGAGCATGAACCGATGATCTGCAATGATGGCGACAATCTCTATAACTGGAGACCTCACTACGTTTGAAGTACCAGATTCATTTAAAGTACATGTCCACTATGTCTAGTCCAAGGGAAAGCTCGAGGTTTATTTGAGACTTCATTATTTATAGCTATAGCCATGATGGTAAAGCATCGCAGTCAGTAGTCAGTACTCTCCCTCGCTGCTGCACTCTAGGTTTACTTCTCCCAAATTTAAAAAGCACGCTATTCTCATTGCTCTCCAACACTACAGAAAATTGTCAATAAAAACATGATGTCTAGTTGGACCATGAAAGAGTCCCCCCTTACTTCGTTGTTACAAAGAAAAATTTGCCAAATTAGTGAGTGGCCTAGTTGGTCTAGATATGATGTTTACAAGGGCAATGCAAATATATGCTTCGTTTTAGTCATCAATCCACAATCTAATAATAAATGTTTTGACTCTAATTAATAGAAAATTTTCCCATTTACATGCAAATGTTCCCTATTCCATGTTTTCGTACATTTCAATATTTGCTTGTGTATTTACGTAATGCCTGCATATGTGCACACGATTATGTACTGGTAGACCACACGTGTACGAACAAACCAATTGCGTTTACTCTTGATTATACGAGCACTGCTACTCTACTATATATGTGAGTTTGCTTGTTTGCCATTTTTTTGCGATAGGAGAATTTTTGAAATTGTAAACGTTTGACTTTTAGTTTTTACTTTGTTCCTGTGCGGGATTAAAACGCTTTTGTGTAAAAAGAAAAAACGTGTTTGGCTATAATTCTTACATAACCCTTTCTTTAATAAAACCAAAAACAAGCGCTCGTGTATGCAGTAAACAATAATAACAAGTAAGAAAATTATATTCGGTCATGACCGAATCTTTTGTACCCTTCACCGCTATCTTAAAAAAGACAGAGAAAGTGAAAGAACTAAGTTTTCGTTGTCTATAAAATTGAATTTTCAAAACAAAAGTTTTTGTCGTATAGGTGTGTGGGCGTTGTTGATGTGTCCTTGAAAAAGTTTAACTCGCTTCAAAATTCATTTGCGAAATTTGTGGGCGATATCTTCTTTTTCGCTAACGGGAGAATCTTTACCACAAAGACTACCCAACTGCGCAGACAGACACATGGGCTGACGAATCGACTGACCTCTTTAGGCGCGTTCTAAATTTGAAACTGCTCAAGAATTTATAAACTCTATGGGATTTTTGAAGTTTGCTTGTTCGCGTTATAGTGGCATTGAGAAACAGTAAAATTTTCTTACACTATACCATTGGGTGGGCGTGGCTAATTTTTTCCCTTTTTGCACAGGCATTACAGCGACGCCCATAGAATAAAATGCCAAAATTTTTGTAGATATATCTGCTATAGTTTAGGAGTAATGATCATAAATCCAATATTTTATTCCTTTTGAGAAACAGAGGTGTTCTCACTTTACGTAGTGCGGCGGGCGTATCCTTCGACTGATTTATCCTATTTTTAATACCAACCACCGTGCAAGAACTTCCAATGCCTTTATCAAATTTGAAGTTGATTCCCTCATTTTTGCAGCCAGGAGAATGTTTGTACCCGATAAGGTACGGACGGACATGCTTAAATCGATTCAGAATTTAATGCTGATCACTTGTGGTGCCTCTGACACTTTCTTCTGGGCGTTGCTAACATTTTCACGAAATGAATATAACTCCTTATCCTTGGGCGATGCGTACAAAACCAGATAAAAAGTTCATTTAATACCTTCGTCGTGTTATCAATAATTTTTTTTACTAAACAGTAAAAGTAACGAGTGCAAGCTCTGTTATTATTCATTCTTTTTGGCTATAAGCGTTCGATTAAAATGAAAACACACACACACACACACAAAATGTACAGCATTTCTTTAAGTAATTTAAGTAAATTAAGTGGAAAAAGTCAGCATGAGACGGCGGATAATAGAACCGATAGTTAGATTAGATTTATTTTCATTTAAAGAAAAACATTTTCGTTTTCATTTATATTAATTGCTAGGGAGGGGAACTTCTCCGTGGTCCTAAAACTTCGTACATGAACTTTCTCGATTGAAAGTTTATTTAAAAAAAAAAAAAATTGTTACCTTTTTTTTTAATATTTGGCCATTCACTCAGGAAATATCCCTTATGAGTCTAGCTAAAGTGTAGGCGATTGGGAAGAATTATAGGTAACGAAAGGGGGGCGCGAATATTTATACACGTTCTGCTTAAAAGTGAAAACATATGTAATGACGTGAATTTTTTCTTCCACTTGCTTTTTTTTTAAATGTTGCGTTGTGTGTGTGATTAAGCAAGAAAAAATCTTATTTGCTTTAAAGTGATTTACAATAAGACAAAGTTTTCCTTGCTAAATACAAGCGGGACACTGAAGTGGCGAGTTGGTTGTAAAATAAATTTAGAACGAAATTTAGAACATTCCCGCCGTTAATGGTCGTTTGTTAGTAAAGATTTCCTTTGCGCTTTATTGCACCCATTTTTATTACAAGCTTCTAGGTAACAATAGTTAGTTGACAAGACGGAGTACATAACAAAAAAATGTGATTAAACACACTGACTGGATTAATGCATGTACTTACTTGTAAGCATATTCCAAATTATCCCCACAACCACCCCAAGTCCAATCATCGTTGAGTTGCTTAGGTCGTGAACCACTTGAACAACCACATGAAGCTAATTGCCCGTCACGACAAGCACGTGCTATAAAACTAGTAACTGTAGCTGCGGCCAAAGCGTGTATGAAAGCCATTTCCGGCGAACCTGCAAGAAGGAAAATAATTTATTAATTATGCTAAGAATATAAACAAAAAAAATTTTCCTTTTAATAAGCACCAGATGCTATCAATGACTTAAGAAACTTGAGCATCTCTTTTCCATCAATAATGATTCTTCTTCTTCGTCTTCTTCTTCTTATTCGGCACATGAAGTGCAATTGACCCGCGTTCATATTTATTAACTTCTACTCTTTTTCTGTCATTAACATTAATGAAAGCTGTCGAAGGATGATGGTATCACTTATTTTCATTTCGTATACGTTTGTGTGTACGCAAGACAAATTAATTGATAAAAGTTTCATATTCTTGGCAAAGTTTTGCAAGATTTTTTTTTAAAGTTACAAAGCGACAAAGAAAAAGAAAAGAAGAAATCTGCTACAGTTGTTATGGTTGACAAGACAATTACTTAATGAAAGATAAAAATTATTCTCGGACAAGTTGCTTTTACTTAATTCTAGAAAAAGGGTATTGAAAAAAGTGCTTAAAGGATTTATTTTGTTTTGAACTTTATTTCTCTTTATTTCATTTATTCTCATTATTTGTTTGAGTCAAGATTTCTTATGAAAAATGTTTGACTTAATTCTTCTTCTTCTTCTTCTTACATGAAAGGAGTTATTGAGAAGAATATGTTCTCATTTAATCGAACGATTCCCAACGCTGCGTAATAGAAGATAATAGAATAGAGGATTTGCTTAGCAACGGGGTTTGTGTGATCACGTTCTCCCGGACAGCCAAGTGGTGCAAGTATTAATATCATGATGTGAATATTTGTACGTTAGTGTAAGTAAGGACACCAGGTAGTGCAAGTATTAATATCGCGATGTGAATATTTGTGCGTTAGTGTAAGCAAGGATGCCAAGTAGTGCTAGCACTTATGTTGTAGCGTACATAATGATATCATAGTGTAAGTGCTAATAAGGTTAAGTATATGTGTTTACACTGTCGTGCGAGTACTTACATCGTAATGCAAGTGCTTATATAGTAGTGCGAGTATTTATAGCCTAATAATGGTAGTTATATAGTAATACTACTACTACTACTACTACAACTACTACTACTACACCAACTACTACTACAACAGCTACTACTACTGCTATTACTAGACGCATTTCACCATAGTTCGTCGAGCAACTGCGTACCTATTGTTTACCTCCGATCATTTTTACGTGATTTCAACAACATGCCCAGTCTTTTGACAGGATTACATTAGGAAACATCGCGAGGTTATTTCCATCTTATGCTACGACTGAATATTAAATGAAAGCAGTTACGAGGGAAAAAGCAAAATGAAACTTGAAGATTAAATAATTAAACGTAAAACGCAGACAGTATAATTTTTTACGCTTTGAAGCACAAATTGAAAGCTGCTCATGTTTCCTCTTCGATTCTTTTTTTTTCTCCGTTGTTTTTAACAATTCATACACAAATGCATATAAGTTGATGATATGTACCCGCAAGTTTGAAATCGAATACTTTTTATTGGAGTAGTCGTCGTTACACTATGTACACGATTTTGAATATATGATGGAAGCGAAACTCCCAAAAATATCCGCAATACAATTGTCAATTGTGCACTGATGCGTGAGCCACATGACAAAGGGCAGCGCACAGCCATTTATATTCTCGAATATTTCAGACAAAATGCATAACCATAGACAAATGGTAGACAGGCAAATAATCAACGTTCGTTTGTCAATACAGCACAACAACAACAACAACAACAACAACAAAAAAAGGAGAAAAAAATCTCTAACCGTAATGACATTGATTTTGACTTGTATTTATGCGGTTGAGTGAAATTTAATGAAATATTTTATATTTAAGCCGCTTACAGTACGAGTGCAAATGCGTTATAAGCCTGAAGTGAGTAATGGTTTAATAAAAAGGAGTTTTTTTTTTTTTTTTTAAATATACATACATACATAATTTTTTCTTTTGTTTTAAAAAAAAAGTGAAATATGCGCACATAGCGTTAAGTCAGGAATTTATAGAGTTTCTAGTTTTACGTATGTGGAAATTCATGCCTTTAGCAGTCATGATTAAAGCTGCGCTAAACTGCGCTATACCGCTATTCCATTGCTAACGCAACAGAACTATGTACTATTAAATGATAAATATTTACACCAGAACTAAAAAATTCATTTCTCTGTGCCGTTAAAGTAAACGGTTGTAAGGAGCAAAGTCAACACTATAGGCGAAATGTATTCTACACATCCCTAAATATAGTAAAATTAGGTTAAGGACTTTTAGTATGCGACGCTCACGGGCACGGCAGGTATGTTATACCTCATTGAAAAACAGAACACAGTCACTTCAAATGAGATTGAGAACAGACACTTAAGATTATGTCGGTGTACGATTTTCATCCTTTCCGTCTTTTGGCTGAGCCGAGAGGACTAGCTCTCAGATCGAAGCTCATCAAAACATTTTAAAGAACGTATATCAAATTGCACTTGCGATAGAGCGATAAAGGGTAAATCAGTTGTGTATAAAAGTGTTTCATGCATAACACCTGTAAACAATGGTAAGATTATAAGGTGAAGTGATGATAATTAACGAAACAGCCATAGGCGCAGGCTGGGAGGAGTGGTAGGCGTTTACCTTAGCTAGCTGTTAACAAATTCCTGTCCTATTTAGTCCTAGTTAGTTGTGCAGTGCAGGAAATAAAAACCTTGGAAGTCATTTATGTGTACTACACCTACACCTACTTATCCTAACAGTGATAATCTTATTGGTTTAGCGTACATATATATATTACGCCATAAAGAGGATATATTTAGATTTAAAAGGAAATGCAGAAAAGGATCACAAAGTTATTGCGAACCCATTTACAAATGGCTTCCAACATTGTTTTTTCTCACTTAAGATGCAATGTTCCTAGAGTGGGCCCGCACCCCTCAAGCTATTGTAATCATTTTAATTCGACTTGGACTTGTAAATATTTATTTACTTATCCAGCCAGGAACAGAAATTACCAGCCGATACATAATCTCTTAAAACTAAACAACATGCACCTTATACGTACAAGCATGATAAGGGGACATAATGGATAACTCTGCAGATAGCAAGTAGTATACTCAAGATTTAAGCAACTAAATAACGCAAAAAATTTGATTAATGTACAGCAAGACCAGAGTAGAAACAATACGTAATTCATTATAGCAAAATGAATGGAATGATAATGATAGTGAGTACAATTACGGTGAGGACACAGAGCAATAAAAGTAAATGAATGTCATTTAACTATAAAGATATCATTTAAAGATATACGACGGTAGCAGACAAAGGTATAAACAATCTGAAGCACGCGGAAAAGGTTACGAAATTAGTAGTTTTTTCGTCACTGACATAAATGAATTGCTTCACAATGCCTTGTACGTCTACGTCGTACATTAAATAAGATTCTCCGAACTCCCAACATACAGTGCCTTTTTTCTAAAGTAAGTAAATCAATGATCATTAATCTACTTTCATAAGGCTTCATAAGAATTCAATCCTAGGCCGCGTAGAAAAAAAAGTAAAAAGTCAGCGATTTGATTATATCGATGCGACTTCTGTAGCTTGATGAGGGAGCGAAACTATGGGATCATTGGTTCCTCCATAGATGCGCCGAAACCTTCACCTCTTCGTGGTGCTCCCTATAAAACATTGACTGCTGCATTATGACCCTCTTGCTTGAGAGTCACATAGTCAATGGCATAGTCAAAGGGCTTCTTTTCTAATTTGCAAAAGACCATTTCTTTCCCTATTTGGTTCTCTTGGTGGAGGTTATTTAATGACGATGGCCAGCGATATCAAGTGGGCTGGGGCACAGCTGGGCGTGCGTGCTGGGCGATAACAACCTTGGAAGCATTATTTTTCTTGAGAAAGGATACTGAAGGATCGGCATTCCGGGACATGTGGGTAGACCGAAGGCAAGTGTATAGTTTGGTGTAAGTTCTTGCTTGAACGATAAACCAAGAAGATAAAGGGTGTCCACGGGGATCTTCCTGCTCCAGCAGGAAGATGCACACTACCTGTCGTAATGCTGGACGGGCCTTCGGCGAGTATTCGTGGTGGCTGTGGTTGGCCTCGACGTAAACCATTAAACGAGAATTTGGCTCACATCCATTTTCTATTGCGGTACTTCAGGGCAGCGAGGCCCCCTTCAATGGGGATTGTCTTTCTCTCTGAGGAGTCCTCAATCAATTAAATTCGATTGCCAATGGTTGTAGGCAACCCGTCCACAAGCCAGGTGCAGACGTTAAAACACATACAGATATCTGTAGCTTGATGACTACTGATGAGTACTCCAATTCTGGTAGAACTACAGCAGTTTGAAAACATTTGGTAATACAAGGG
Organism: Glossina pallidipes; assembly: GCA_000688715.1. Taxonomy (NCBI): domain Eukaryota; kingdom Metazoa; phylum Arthropoda; class Insecta; order Diptera; family Glossinidae; genus Glossina; species Glossina pallidipes. Next base: position 152,596 of record KK499825.1, read on the forward strand.
TCAGGGAATTTCTTTAGCCATCGCTTTACAAAGCCTAGATCAATAACTTATGACTTTTTCCCAAAGTAGCTAACTCTGCGCGATTGAGCTTTCTCGCTGGTTGATTCAATATGTAAACTGGATGGTACGTTGGATCAAGGACAACTTCCAATTTCTTAAATCAAGCGACATTTTTCAGCTTGTAATTATCAATAAGGTAGCTGGAGAGCTTTAAACCACAAAAATCAAGAAAAATATAGCTGGCAGTGTATAGTTTTCAAGCTCAGTGACATACCACTTTCCATGCGCGTTCAAATCCGATTGAAGGCCTGCTATACCATTGATGAAGTTAAATGAATAGAAGATTTTTGTATCGTCAGCAAACATGGAGCATTTCTAGTATGCATCGTTGATACTCAGATACCTAAGTATATACTCACACATGGACAAAACAGAGATCATTTAAAAATACCGTTGAAAAGAGCCAGTTAAAGTGACTACTTTCACCCTCGCCGGATGTAATCACAACCGCCATTGAACGGTTTTTATTAAATAATAATCTTTGCTTTCATTCAAACAAATAATTCACAAAACCATAGCACTAACGTATCACACAAGGTCTGTCCAGCTGTGCTAATCATAAGAAAAAAGCAGAGCGTGGTTGGTAGGACACCTCTTAGCTTTCCTAGAAGCAAGTACTTTTGCAATACGAGGTCAAGCGTTCGGATAAAGCTGTGGAGGTCACTTGAATATTCCTTAGAGTTGTAATCATAACGAGAAAGTTCTGCTTCCAACATCATAAACATTCTAATTTCTTTTCACATTGTGAAATGCACATAAAAACGAAACTAGAAACAAAAAAAAAAAAAAAATCAATTCTCACTTCAATTTATATCGAGAATACTTTGCAGTATTGACTTGGCTGATAACGTGTCAGTTGGTTTCGTTATATGATATGCTAATAGAGACAGCCAAAGATGACAATTCATGTAATCCATTATTTAATAAAGAACAGGAAAAACCATATAAAGTTATCTGCTACACCTCTTCCTGTCTGTCTCTCCCCCTCCTTTTAACCGTTGCTCTCTGCACATTATGCAAACGACAAAAGGATAGTCGTAATAATGTCCTGATTTGAATGATTATTCACATTCAGACACAATGTCTGCCAATGATTGAATAGTTTTCGTCTTAACAAGAACACGACAATACACCGCATGACTTCACAGACAAAGTGATGATTTTTGAGAACGATTACAGAATGAATGAACGAACGAATGGATGAATGAGTGAATGAATCATATCTCCTTTCATTTTTTGGCCACAGCTGTTCTATGTAGTGATTTATAAACAAATATTTACCAACGGGATATCAAAATGATTCCAATGATGTTGTTTTTCATAAAAACCGTTTATTTATCTTTTTTTTTCTTTTTCTCATGCATACTTCAAAAAATGGAAGCATATAAGTCGCATAATGGCGTGTGCAACAATGAAAAAAAGGCTTAGTTTAGGGCTTGTGAAGAGTTGAGTTTTTCAAGCTTGAAATTCAAAGTCTATTTATTGCAAATGGAGAAGAAATCTTTGTAATTTTATGGAAGTCTTTCAACAATGCTAGTATCTCGTGGAAAAGAAAACTTTTGTGGTTTTTAGTGACAAAAGTTCTCTCTGTTGAGTACTACGGATTTCTTTCCAAGTCCAAGCAACTGGGGTATGCCGGAAGGTCGGATACAATTGAATTATTTGAGAGTACAAATGCGAATCTAGTGCAGTCAGCCCTTTTAGGCGCAGCAAAGCTACGACCTGAATCCAACTATAGCCAGTACCGGTAGCGCAGGTCAGGGCTAAATGGTAAATGCATTAGCAAATCTCACCCAGGTTGTTAAGGAGACATGCGATGCAATATTCTATTGATCGTTTTCTTTTTGTATAGGTGGGTGTAGCAGCCTTAATTGTCGAGTGAGAAAACATAAATCTAACGGGCAATCGTCTCTTAAACATCCAGCCAGCAGCGGAATGAAATGATTAACTAAGCAGCGGATCTTTGCGGCGGATTTTGAAAGTTCTTTTTGTTTTGGTTACGAGGGTTTTTGCAAATTTATTTATTTTTTAATTTCACTTATTATCACCAACCGTTTCGTTATGTTTCAATAGAAATTTGGTCGAGTAGAACTTTTTTGAATAAGACGTGACATCAGTGGAAAAGCTCAGGCCACCTTATCTTGATTTGCATGAGATTCTTAGTAAACTTTAGCAATGTCCGTCTATCTGTCCGTATCTGGTTAGCGTTCTTGAATTTCTAAACATGAAGGATAAAGGATTACAATTTAAGTTCCACATAGCTAAAGCGATTAAAAAACAAGAGCCTTGGAAATGATGGAAATTCTGTCATTCCAAGCAGCTTCAGAGAGAGCTGTAAACAAAAGAAAGAAAGAACAGAAAATCTGAGAAAATACTAAAAAGTTTTACGGCTCTTTGATAAACGGCAGAAATTACACAAATTTTTTCTTTTCATTTATTAAGGTGATGGGTATTACAGATTCGATCTAAGATAAAGAAAGTTTCCAAGTTATTTTTTCGCATTTAAATTAACTTTGTTTGGAATATGCAGAAAAAAAAGGCAAAAAAAAAAACAACAAAAATAGAAACTGAATTGCAACCCTTAACAGAAGTTAAAAGGAATTCAATTAGTTTGGACACACACAGAGACACACACAAACATATATGAGTGCAGATATATGCTTAGCCACGATGTGATATGATGTGTATTAAAACAATCCTGGTATGCTGTTTGTTTGATCCTTATCTACTAAATCAACATGAATATCGATTTCAATTTCATAAAAATCGTTTGTTTTGCTTTTCTTTACACACTGACTGCTTTTCTACTACTAAACATAGTAAAACAACTGTCAGAATTGCTCCCATCCACACACACACACACACACCCACGTATGTGTCGTTTTACTTGGCTAGATATGTATGTAAATTTAATACTTTTGACGTTACACAACAAAAAAGTTTGAAAAAACTTGACTTGAATTTTATTTCCTTTTATTATTATTTTTTTTTTTTTGTTTTTTTTGTTTTCCTTTTATTTTCTTTTCATTCAATTACCCGGATGAGGTTGTGAATATATTTTCCTCATTTTTTCTATTTTCCTTTTTTCCTTTATATCTGTATATATTAAGTGAAATTCTTGCTTTGCTCTTTTCAAAGTAAGAATAACATCAGGAGACAGCTTGTAGTTAAATCATCTTTGTTAAGCAATCGAGCGTACAAAGGCAAATATATACACAATCGTGCACCTCATACTCACCCACGCATCATCGCGCTCTCGCACATTGGATCAATGTCCTTTTAGGTAAACAATTTAAACTATTACACATAAACTGAAGCATAATGGTTACAGCCATGCATGCACGCATACAGGCACGCAAACAGAGGTATGTACTCCTAGATGTAACAAAATAAAATGTAAATATTTATTGAAATCCTCCTATAAAAACAAGTAAGATATATAAAAGGAATTCGAAGGATCATGTATGCGCTCGATGTACTCGATACGTGAATGTCGTGCGACTAACCACCCAGCTCTGATAGAAATAAAGAAAGCGGGATTACATATTATGGCGATAGACCATAGAAATCTTGCAAACCGATCTTTCCAAACTTTCAAGAGGTTAAAAAACCTTATAATAATATTTTTTGATTATAATTAAAATTTTTTTAATTTTTTAATGAAGTAAAACTTTTAAATAAATTGAAAGTAAATTTAGACTTACATACGTGAAACTTAGTGGAATCGGCTGCATTTCATTTACCCTTCTGCACTTGCATGTCCACAAACTATTTATTATTAATTTCCGATCAAGGTCAACAATGGAATTCGTTCATACTTTGCTAATACAGCAGCTTCGCTTATTTACTTTTCCATTTGTCCGTAAATATGGTTTACATTTCATAAGGGCACAAAACTATCGTCAGTTTTAATTTTCTTTTTTTTTTTGGTTCTACTTATTTTTAAATCAGTGGTTCTTAAAGTTCCTATTGAAGACACCGCACATTAAATAAAAAATAATTTACCCAAGAAGCTTTCGCACACTTATCTTACTACCAAAATGTACACGTGTTTCCTAAGTAGATTATTGTTAAATCGCTAGCAAAATTTTCAAAGTCAAGGCAAGCGCCACTTGCTTAGAAAAAAATTCTTACCAGTGTAAATAGGATTATAAAACCGGAACGTAAAGCTGCTGACATGGTTGCTTAAAGTTAAAAAAATTATTATAAACAAATTCGTTTTTCATTCGTCATTCAAAAATTAATTCAAAAAATTCCGATAAAGAAAAGTCAAAATGCGTATCATATTATCGGACGAAGAGAAAAGGTTTTAATTTTTTTCTATCTTTTCGAGTGCGATAGTTCATCTCTCACGACCTGGGCAAGGTTAAAAAAAAACGGACAGAGGAGTATAACTAAACATAGCTAGAATCTTGCTCGAATTAAGAAGGTAAGCATTTGTTTGAGGGCCTATGGTGATAAGATTAGGCGAGAAAATGCTTAGATATCAACTAAAATATTGGAAAGAGAAGCAAAGAACAGAATAAAGTACTTAATAAAGATGGAGTAATGAAGATCCGGAGACTATTACTGCGTGCCAACAACGTAAGTGGTAATAACTCTGCCAAACCTTGAGTCTATTTTGTGGCTAATGTTTCCCGGCTTCGAAAGTCCACTATTCATGAGTAATCGAAGCTGTGTATGAATTAGCTGACAGAGTTGAATTCAACTCCGTTTCTTAAATGGAGCTTGCAGTTATAATGAGCACGATTAGTTCGGCTGCCACATAAATAGAAGAACAATGCAAAACGATTATATAAGCCATATGAAATCCTTATGAATTCCTTAACCCTCCATTCTATCTATTCTATACATCTCCATTGGATAGATCTGCCCACAAGTTCGTACGAAGCTGGCATCCGAAAAGAAGACACGTCGAGCTTATCTGTCTGTTGACAATTGTATATAAATTCAATTCCCCGACATCTTAGGCACTGACATAAACAAACTAATTCATGTTCTCCTAAAGAGCCAACCATTTATTCTCTGGCTTACTTGATCACTTTAGAGTCGGCTATCGAAAGAAAGCCGTAGTTAGTAAAATTCTCTCATTTTGTAAAATCTCCAACGAGCATCCAATTTTTCCGAAATTTTTCGGAATACATAGTTTTCACTGTAGTGTTTACACGACTTAAGTTTCAGTTATGTTTCAGCTGTGATGGTGTCTAGCAAACCAGCAACTCTGCAAAGTTGAAAATGTGCGAAAATTGGTCCATGACTATTTCACACCGAACCACGGAGTTTTTACCGTGAAGACATCCGCAAAGTACTCGACAAAAAGCAAAATGAAGGCCATTATTAGGTTTTGTAACAAATACATTTTTAATAATTTGATTGAACTTGAATTCTATGGAAAAATATCAAGGAAAAATATGTGGACCTAATAGTTACCAACCATTTTTTGCTCCTTTTATGTAACAGAAAGTAATATTTCCAGCCATCGGATACTTTTATGTAACGAAATGCTATTTTATATAAATATAGTCAAAAGATCAGACGATCGGAAGTACTGTGGCGGTCGTCGTAAAGCTACCTACTTCGGCAGTAGTGGTGGGTAGTTTCGCTTTTCATCCGAGAAGCATTTCACAGAGAGTTGCACTCAAGAAACGATCGACGCTTTCTTACCGGACGAGTTGCGTTACATCCTGGCCTTTCTGCGCTGTCCTTCGACCCATACATTTTGTGTGGGAAGTCCCGACAAGTTGAACGTTCAAAAATTTTTTATCGAACATTAAGACAAAAAAAAAAATATAGAGCGAAAATATTTTAAATTTTTGCCTTTTACTCCATAAGTGAAAGGCGAAAATTCTGCATTAAATGGAAAAGTTTGCTTTTATAGCTTGGCTGTGGTCCTTGAAGATATTAAGAAAACAAACGAAGCATTTCACATTACCTACTTAGCTACCTACCTACCTACCTACCTAACGCGGCACAATGGCAGTAATAACGAATTTAACGATTAGCTTAACAAACTTATAGCTGCAGCTGTTGTTAGTCTGCGAGTGTTAGTTTAGTGTATAAAAATCAACAACGGCATGCAACAGAGTATTTGCCAACGCCAGCTATTTATTTAGTGAATTTCAAATAAATGGCAACTATTTGTGTGTGATGAACAAATGAACTCTTCACATAACCTAAACACACAACCATATAAACGCACAAATTCATAGAGAAATAGAAAACTATTTTATATGCAAGCATTTAAATTGGCTTCCGTTGTGTTTTCATTTGTTTGTTAATTTCAATACTATTTGGAGAGGCAATAGTCGTTATTCAGTTAGTCAGTCAGTCAGTCAGTCAGTCAGTCAGTTAGTCGCATCATATAGAATGCATTTTTTTTTTGTTAAATTCTATAAATATTAAAGTTGCAATTTTATGCATTTGTCATATTTGAGAAAATTCAATTAATGAATATTTCATTCTTTAGCCTTTAAATCTAATTGTAATAATTAATTCATTTGTAAATTTTCTAAATACCAAGTAACCGATATAAATGAAAGACAACGTTTTAAATACGAAAAGCTATTCTTCATACATATTCATATATAATAATTTTGCACATGTGTATGCATGTATGCATCTATATATATATGTGTATATATATAACATGTTCACGTTGAATTTCCACAAAATACTTATTAAATAATCACTTATTTCATCATAATCTCATTTGTGAAACTAATCTTACTTTCAGAACTTCATTCATTCTTTCACATCTGTAAGCCTGCCGTTGTTGTTGTGCTGTCGTTAGTTAACTTAAATATGGAAGGAGTGTGGGAACGAGAGACAAAGAGATTAAAGTAAAGTTTAAATTTTAATTACTGACAAACAATCATTACATAAATGACAAATAAAACAAAGTAAGATAGATATAAACGCATTAATGTTCATTCCCTGAATGCTGGAATACATACGAGGGCAGAACGTAAAGCGATTACATCGATCTTTGATCGACATTCATACGACCACGCATACGACAGACCAGGCGAGCCTTATAAGGAAAGTACAAAATGATGTTTCGGAAATTTTCGATAGGCCGGCTGACCATTAGGAGGTTGCCTTAAAACGTAGACAACTGAAAAATTAAAAAAGAAAGCAAGCTTTTGTGAAAATGACTCCTTAGTTTGTTGAATCCAGGTTAAAGGTAAATATGAAAATTGCAAGTTAGCAGTTTTTGCCACGGTGGTGTTCAGGACAAGATAGAGGTCCCCATTAGACGCTAAAATGTGAGTAACAATCAGGCGAGGAATTATTGTATATGTTAGGAAAAAGTTCGAGTGAGCTGAAGAGGTTATGCTGAATGCTTTGAGAATTCCGTTCTCCCTGATTACTTTTGAACAAAAAATATTAATAAGCAAGCAGTGAGTGACCGAAGATAAGCTCTATTAGATAGAGACTAAAGTTCACTTCATCGGCCGAAAAGGATGTAGTGACACTTTTCTGAAATGGAAAAGACATTCGTCTTTTTAACTTCCTTGCGAACGATAGAAGACAATAAAGTAATGGTTGGTGTATTAGGAAAAGGCCTAAGCAAACTTCAGTGATCGAAACGGTTATACTTAATCTTTTCTAGAGTGCAGAAGATATTTTTCTTCTTCCTTACCGTGCACACGGTAGAATGACAGTAAAGTAATCCTTAATGCTGAAGAGGTTGCACTGAATCTTTTCCGTAATAGAAAACAGACCCTTTTTCTTGACTTCCTCGCAAAGGATGGAATAATAATGAAGTACTAGGTGATAGGTTAGGAGAAAGTCTAAAAAGAAACATATCATGTGTTTGATTAAGCAAGCCTTGTTAGGTCTAAGTCATAGATTCGCTTTGGCATCACATTATAATATCATATCGAACGACAACATTGTAAGATGAGAAACAAACATGAAAAAGCTCAAGTCATATGGAGAAGAGAGCAATTGAACGAAATGGGGAGTGTCAAACTTCTAGCAGATATAAACAGAATCACAATATAAGGAGAAATGATTAATTTTTTATTTCTAAAACGATGATAAACACTGCTGTTGTCTATCTCGTTGCCTGAAAAGCATCATCGACAATTGGCGACTTTGTTCGTGTAAGGGAAAAACCTCACTTTCAATCGTTGCTTTTTAAAGAACAGATATCTGGACCTGCAGAAACAAAAGACTTGCATGTCATCCCATTGTTACACCAATTCACAGAACCGGTTCAATTTCATTGAAAACGGAACGATCGCAAATTCGCACCATTACGTATTATGAGTTCTTACGCGGAACTCCGACGTTGCAAACTCCGTGAAATACTGATAGTGTATTTGGCAGCAGATAGCTGTTCGTCAAATTTCGTACAAGATAGCCTTGATCGCACAACTGAGGTACTCGGTCGCCAAGAATCGACGACCAATAATAGCGAAGTAAAGCTAACCGTTGGATCTGTCTGCCCAGAATCCCTATGAATTATCGTAAAAGTTTGGTCTTATCAAGGAAACAATATCAACTTGTTTAGCTGTAAACGGTCAAGTGAAAAGTTAAAGATTACGTACAAATTTAATCCGTAACGAAGTGATATGTAGCCTCAGTAAAGATGCGGAAAAAAGTATATAGTTTAGTGAAAAAAAAAGTTAATTCCATTAGAAGAGGTAATCGCTAAATAACGGAATGTACTACGAATTGTGCTCTTGAGCAATAATTCGTGTCGAAAAGAATATCGGAAATCGGCGGCTTCACTCTTCATCAACTCAGCATCCTTTCACTCGTTCAGGGTAGCTGTATGAAGGGTATTTGACATGGCAAAACGTCAGTAACGAAGACTGTTCGCTATGAGAAAAGCCGAGAAATTTATATGAAATTTTTTGATTTGAGTTCAACTGAGAGAAATATTTTGTGGTGAAGAGACTTAACCTTCAATTTGTTAATGAAGAAAGTTCGACAGGAGCAAAGTGAATAATTTGTCGACTTTTCATCTCTTTATCTCTTCTAAATACAGAATTTGTTTACAGAAAGATTTTTTCTCATGAATTGTATTGAGTGACTTGGAGAGGGTAAGGTAGACTTTATAAAGAAATCAGTTCTTGATCCAAAAAAAAGAAACAAACAAAACCCATTCATAGATCGTTAACTCTTTAATTTGCCATCGTATAAATGCTTACACACACGCACACACGCACCAACCTATCGTACAAATGCGGGGAAGAGTTTTTATCTAAATACATTAAGATTTTCTCATTTTCTTTTCAATAAATGTTTTTAATATTCATTAGAATACATTCGTAAGTTGCATGAGAAGGTTATGTATGCATATAAATATATATTAGCATGTATACCAAATCATTTACACACTGCAACGTGTGTGTTATACACATATGCTCTGCTCTGCTCTGCTAATAAGAGAGGGTTCAGTTTAGTGTAATGTTAATAAGATAATAGCAAATGTTGCTTTGTTTTTAACAAAATGAAACTCGAAAGATAATAAAATTTCTGCATTTTTGATCTCGTTTACATGTAATTAGTACAAAATGTTGAAATTAAGTTCACTGAAATTCATATAATTAGTAAATCCGGTTAAAAGTCAGATTATAAGGCACCAATTAAAAATGCGAACCTCATAGAAATTTTATTTTCTTTACTACTACAACTCCTACTAGTATGGGTCGTACATAGTAAATTTGATTTATAAAACATAGAAATATGAGTGAATATGAACGCATTCGAATTTTTGGCGAATAATTCAGAAATAAATGATTGTTTGCTTGAAGAGTGACTAACTCTTCAAAACTATTTCCGTATATCGAATGAGGAGAACTCAAAGACGTCTACTCGCTTCGATTAGCTACCACTAGAACTGCTGTTGTCTTGCACATAGGTGCCTATTTCTACCAAATTGGCTTAAGTTGAACTCGAAATAAACTTGAATTAAAATTTTATCATTGATAGTGAACGTATTAGTAGTACAACGATCGGGACCATTTTTGAATCGATCGTGCAGATTGTTCCAACGAATAACTGGCTAGCAATTTGTTGGAAATATGTCATTCTCGGTGTTTTTCTTTCTTAAGTTCTGTCAGTTTCTTCCCCGATGTGTTCATGCATGTGCATGTGGACTCAATTTTTAACCTTGGGCCTTTATTCTATTAAGGAATGTTTGCGCGTAATCTCCGATTTCTATCTTCATCTTTCCGACCGCGTCGACTTCAGAAATATAGACAGAGATATTTGTCATCCCTATTTCAAAAGCTTCACCGAGTAGAGAAAAATTGATGCCAATTATTTCAAGGTGAAAAAGAATTTGTCAAAAAAATGTCGCAACTTTAGATGCCTTTTTAAGTATTTTTTTGAAGCTCAAAAATTGAAAAAGGCCAGATTGACCCCCGGGGTAATTCTAATGTTAAATTTTGTGTGTGAACTTGAGTGTGAACTATGTTTTCGATTATTGTGTAAGGCGATATCAATTCATTCATACTTAGGTGTATTATCTGTATTCATATCAATTTTTCTTCCCTCTCTGCAGGCTATACTTCTTGTGATATCAAGAGATCTATTAAGGCTGTGCGGCAAATCATCGCTCTTTTTGATAGCAATAGATTCCAAATTACTTTCTGCGTCGATTTAAAGTTATCTATTTTCCTAAAATTTGAGATACCAACAAGGGTGAAACAATTATTTTGAACTATTTTCCCGATCACTCCCTCTTCCGTATACTATTTTGGAAACACATAAATATCTAAAAGAAAGTATCCGATCCGGAATGTAGCACAATAAGTAAGTGAGTAAACTATGGATGGAATAAACCCATTCCTGAAGTCCCTCCTATAAAAACGTTCTTAAGAAAGTAGTCGTTATATCAGAAAAACATTAACTATTGTACTTTATGATAAGCCTCAGGCTGCAATACAAATTTGTTGCATAAGCTTAGTAAGCTAAATTAGGACCATGTTAGTAAATTTTTTGGACCTCCGTCTTTCTAAGAGACAGTAAAGCGATAAAATTAAGAGAGCATCTCTGCGAAGAATTTGTGGAAGAAATTGTAAAAATGTAATGTCTTCGGACTACCTTCGTTAAGAAAGCCGAACAACGGATTATAAAGGCGGCGAAAACATCGAACCTAAGAATATGAACACAAGAGTCATATTATATCCATATCCGTCTACCAACTTAATATTCGCAGGTTCAAATGTCGTGACTACAATGAGTGCTCAGTCGACCATAAGCTGCGGCCACTCTCTATCCCTTGTTCTTTTCGAGCTTCCTTCTGAGTGCTTCCTTTACTCTGTTACGCGAATAGCGGACATACCATGAGTTATTGGTCATATTAAAAAAAAAAAAACATCTTAAGCTACAGCTCGCACGACAGCATGACACTTGCTTAAGTTTTAAGGTGCAATTCTAAAAGGTAGAAGAAGAAGCAGGCAGAAGAAAGCATTTCACCTCCGAATGTCATTCTTCATATCTCAGAGAATTCAGAGATTCCGTGATAAGTAAAGAAAGATTCAATTAAACCGTTGTTCACAGTTTGGATGATCACAACTGCGGGATGGCTTTAACATGCTTTTCACTCGATTTCATTATTTACAGTCGTTTCACAATCTCCTTCTTTCGTTTCATATTAGTATGTTATTCATAAATATGAAGGCAGCCGGAACATGCGTCGACTGCACTCAAACGCTTTGTAGCGGAAAACATGTTTTTATTTTGCATCGAGATCAAAGCATTTTTAAACGTTTCCAGGACAACATAAAACTTATGTATGAATGTATGTGGATTTTAATGTCTTCTAACGTCACTATTGCAGAGAATTTTAATTTTAATTTCAATGCGAAACAGAAAAATATGTTTATTCTCTAACTTCCTGTCAATGACAACGTAATGTGAGCAAATTAGAAACAATTTGAAACCCTGAGTGTTGCGCTATGTCTAGCAATAAAACACATTTAACAAACTTTTCCTTATGAAATCCTTCTATTCTCTGTGGTGATATTTTCAAACATTTTACCAAAGTTCATGGCATCTCGTTATTAGTATTAGACGCTTCATCAAATCAGGAATTAAATTTAATGTGCATCACGAATGTTACCCCAAACGCCATTGCTGTGGGGCACAAAAGGTTAACACTGTGATTTTTTTTTTTTTTTTTTTTATTTTGCTCTTTATTTATGCTTTGGTGTTATGGTTTGTTTGTATATGACAACGAACAACCCCCAATTGTTTAGGATATCCTAGTAAAACAATGATAATAATCTCCTTCAAGTTAGTTGCAAACAATGCGAAAACCCACAGAAAACCATCAACTTTCTTCCATCTCTAGCAATTATTTTAAAAGGAAACTCTCAACTTTTAGCTTATTTAACGTTCAAGTTTATGCAAGACTGCAGAAACCGTTGCTACATGTTCGTATTGTATGTTAATGGCTTGGGTTGTGAGCGAGGAGCCCAACTGAAGATTAAGTACCATTTGTTAACCAAGAAATTGCGTGCTATCACTACAAACGATTGGCATACAAACATATAGAAAAATACATTTATTCTTTTATATCCCTTCACTACACAGATGTTGAGAGTATGTTGACTTTGTCATTCGGAACTTTACACGAACTGACAGTCAAGCTCTAAGAGGTCTTAACTATTTTAATTCTTCTTGCTGCTTTTGACCTACTTAGCTCTTGCAAGCATTTAAGGCAGACAGAAATGCAAAGCTTCTGCATATGTGTTTATGCAATCATTTAAAAGGCTGGCTTTCCCTCAAAAGCGCATTTAAGCACTAAGAAAGTTAAAATATTGTCTTAAAAAATACTCAAATTTCTTTGCCCGCTAAGATCGATTACGGAAGATTTTCGAAGGTTTTAGTCGGAAATTTCAAGGAAATTCTTTATGTATCGTGGACGAGGGAAACTCGGAATTAAAAAATAATAAAGGTTTCTTGGTGCAAATTAAGTTCCACTACAACCGGAGTTGAAGTACATTTGCTCAATGGGGATTTGCTGGGAACCATTAGGCAGTTTATAATGTATGTACACATATTCCTGATTGTGGAATGGAGTGTGTAGTTATGGGACAGCAGATGGCTACGTTTCATCATTACGGCTCCGTTAAATCCGATTTGCAGTCAAGCTAAGGTTTTCGGTGCAGACATCACACTTATCGACGGAGCACGCACTTGACCACCTCCCATATCTTACTCTTTACCCACTTCCTGCTGATTATCATCGTGGCACTCGTATAGGTGACAAGCCCTGAGTGTCCGGAAAAAACTGAGAAGTTCATCTACAGCCATACACCCGCTTGAAACCTACGAATATATAGTGTTTAACTTCCTTCTTCTCTTCTTTTAAACTACGACTTTATGATACTATGTCTCACTATCTTCAAGCCCGATATAAGATTAGATATAAGGACTAGAAAGCCATGCCCATTATTAGCGAAAAGAGCAAGCCTGTTTTACCTCGACTAATAAATCAAACCAAGCCATTTAGCATTATTTGCGAAACTCGAGATTTTTCTTTGCTGTCGATCTGTTTACTCTTCTGGGGTTTTTTTTTTCGCCCTCTGTGTGTGATGTAGTTAACGTTCAAGTTAACGTTCTTTTCAAAATGAATCTAACATAATAGATGCGTATATAGAAGTGTAGAAGTATGGGAAGAATTTGAAAATTCTCAGGCGTTCGTTTGCGTGTTCTTTGTTTCTCTAACTTCCTCCCGCTCCCTAAGGTTTTGTTTTGTGTGCGTAAATGTAATAAATGCTTAGATTGTCTCGTAATTCAACAATTTGTTGCGGTTTCAAATTATGATACCGTTTGGCGTACTAACTAACAATAAAGTACGATTCCGGTTTGCTCAGACAAATTCGTACACATTCGTACATTTAAAGCACAAAAAAAAAAAAGAAAAAGAACAAAACACCCAAACAGACGACCGAATGATTCTATGCATAAGAAAAGGGTGATTATTTTAAAATAGATTGCGTTGTCGGCAGACATACTTTTTATAATCACCGGAAAACAAAAGACAACAGTATACTAAATTTGTCGTTTCATTTGCAATGAGCAGACATAAGAGCCCTACGGAGGCCTTATTAAATATATGTAAACATTATTCACAATTGGAAAATTGTGAGACATAAGCAGCCACACCTCCGCCAGATATTGAAATTTTTATGGCTGCAAAATTGAAATAAAAAGTGAAAAATGGGCGTGACCTCCTTATAGGAAACATTTTCGCGAAATTTTTTAATCTTATTACATTTAGCGGATGATCAGCCGTTCGATTTACCCTTTATTAAGAGAACGTCTTTTAATTGTTACGTAGTCCCTTCAGTGCTGGATAGTCAAAGTTCGCCTTAAATCGAGTATAACTTTCCTACTTTTATATCGGCTGTTAAATGACAGGAGCAATAGCTCCTGCAAAAAGTTATACATGCTCTCAAGCAGAATGTTCAAAATGATTTAAAACCTCTCTTAGAAAACTTAACTTTGTTCTGTTCTTAAATTATGAGAACATCAACAAGTTAAAGGGGACATATTTTTGTCAATATAATGTTGACGAGTAGTCTGCACGTCGTCATCGTACGCCAATTATATTGAAAATGTGAAAAGTCGTTAAAATTTATGATTTGCTGAAAGCTTAGCGATCACGTTGTGGCGTTGTGATCAGCCACTGATCATAGAAGAACACCATGTGATTTTTTTTGGTTCATAGTTGTTTTTATTTGCGTGACAATTTCAGTATTCCCCTAATCTCCAAGAATAGTCAGTCATAAGAAGATCCTCCGATATTAGTTTTATTATAAAATGAGGTTTTTAAGTCCCGCAAACCATATAAAAAAAGGGTTCTGCGTCTTGTTACATCTCTGGGATATTGCTCATAACGTGACTATAAGCCTCATAAACCTTAGAAATTTCAATAAATTTTAGAAAGTTTGTGGGAAGGCTTGCAACAGGTGGAAGGACTCGGAATAGAACCAGCTTTTGTTATATCGATCGATTCAGAGACACTTGTCCGTCCGTCTTTCCGTCTTAATGTCTGCTTAACCTACAACTCATTCATTTTTGATATATTTTGATGAAATTTGCTACACTGACATATTTTGGCCCTAAGAAGGAACACTTTTTCAATAACTTTCCACTAAGCACTCTACTTTGAACAGCGTTAATGTGAATAACTATAGTAAACGAACTGGTGTAGAGTATGTAATGGCGGACCGTGTCCTGTTACTCAGTTTTCAATAATTTTTCTTTATACGACAATCGTTCGCCATTTCGAGGCAAAGACGTTATAAATATTTTAGAATAAAGTAGCTTGGAATGTACATAGACTGTAGTAAGTCAAAATTTCTATATCCACTTTAGTTATTTAGTTTGGGACTAATTAATGCCTGCTTGCTAACCATGAGTTGTACGAGTGCAGGTTAAGCTCCAGTTGAGTGCTACTAATGATTACAGTGTGCCTTTGGAGGAATTTGATAAAACTTTGCGATTTTACCAAAATTATTACACGATACGAACGATAGGACTGATTTGCATATTCGATGCCTTTGATTACTTTCTTGTTCCTTTTCCTAGTGCTTGATAAACGTAATGACTACGTGGTATCACGTCTAAGAAATATACGATATTAAGATCTTGTAGAAATGAACCCTTGTGAGACTTATGCTAATCCGCCGTAATATTTGTTTGTTGAATCCTAGGTGCAGTGTTTTCTCATGACCTGTCAAAGTGACTTTTTTGTTTATATGAAAACTTTTGCGAAATTCTTCTATGAACAGATAAATTATTTATACCTAACTATACATATATGTATATACATATATATCTATTTAACAAATAAAATGTTTTTTAAACGGAGTATTTTTCTTTCTTAACGCAATAACAGTTCCTTTGCTTACTTTAGCTAATGCAAGGGTGACTGGATGGTTACACTCGGCCTATCCTCGAAAGTCAGTTAATTAGAGTTCAGGTTTCGAAGGGATATCTCGCCGTAAGGTGGCTATTTCTCTTAATAGGGTTTGTATGTTCTGAGACTATCGGCTACGTACTTTAAGCGTGAAGGATTCAAAATTCGTTACACGAGCTTATTTTTTTAGGTTATTTACTGTTATTATACCTTTTCTAAATGGCTAGACACAAACAACTTACACTGTCTATTGTCTTTACCTAGGCGGAAAGCAATATGCATTAAAAATTTTCGCTTTCCCTTCTATAGGCGAACTGTTTACGTTTTAAACTTTTTCTCTTCTATAGGCGAACGGTTAATATTTCAAACTCTTACCCTTCTATAGGCGAACGGTTAATATTTCAAACTCTTTCATTAGTTATGTTTTAACGAAAATTTTTCCGTTATTTTTTGTTTTTATTTTTTTCTTTTTCTGAATTTCGTTGAAATTTAATGCATTTATGTATTCAATGTTTTAAAGGATTTCCTGTCCACAAAAATTTTATGGTCTATTCATTACAGCGCGCAAAAAAAAAGGCTTAGGGTCATTCGAACGAACACATCCACAAATATATGACATAATGTATTTAACTTTGTTTCATATTTAATAAACTTTTTCATTTATTGCAGTGCCAGATGAGTTTGCCACAAAACAAAAAAAAAAAAAAAACGAGAAAAAAAAATAGACGAAGAAGGAACAAAAAAGTAACAAAAACAAAAAGCGACCACAAAAAGGGTTAAAACAATTGAATTGAATTTTATTACACAGTGACGGCCTTGCGAAAACAAATGAACTGCAAAATAAATGGCTTTTGAAAAAGATGTCCCTTTGAATTCATTTAATGTTTAATGGGAATCGTTGTTACTGCAGTGAGATATTATTTAAACTTTTGGACAAAGCGTAAGTAGGCCTTGCCCGCTTTATGTTTCCTTCGTTCGCTTTATTTGCAGTAAACCTGTTGTTTGTCTACTTTCGCCCTTAGTTGCTTTTTTTTTTTTTTTGCTTTTGCTATTTGATGCTTTTCGGTAATAAAGAATTTCAATTGTTCTCAATAAAATTAGAGAAATAATCTACGATTTATTTTGGTCCGAAATTCCTTGTCAGATAAACCATGTTTACTACTACAATTACACTTATATATAAGTATATGGCCCAAGCTTTTGTACTTTACGATAAGAATAATGCTTTAAGGTATTTAAGGCACGACTTTGCTGTCGAGGAGTCATAACTAGCCCAAGAGAGCACATATAAATAGTTGCATCTTTATCATCTCAAATATCAAAATTTTATGTACACAACATATGAAAGGTCCTTGATGTTTATACCTGTTTGCTTATAAGAAAATAGTGTTTTCTCTGAAAAATAGTAAACACATACGTTATAAAAGGTCTTTTACACCTATATCTTTCTGCTATAGGTTAGGCTAGAAAAGCAGTGCTTGCCGTAAAAGCACAGAGAATTTAGATATCGGGCATAGGGTTAACTATTGCGCCTTTCAGGTGATAACTAAAATACCTTATTTTTATTGTATAATTAATCCCTTAAGTAAGGCAAACTTTTCAAGTGGCTGCAATAGTACGCAATATCAAGACCGTTCGCAATTCTTGTAAACTTTATATTGCGTCGCTGACCCCAAGCATAACTTGTCTCCAAAAAGATCAAAAATTTGAATGCACACCATACCTTAGTATTTCTTCCTCCATATGTTATTAAAATAAGGAACCAACCTAACATTACAGTTCTCTTGTCGACAGCTGTTTCGTACTTTGAGATTCCTTCTCATGTCAAGGGTAAAAAGAAGTTAATCAAACGTAAGAATTTCCTTAAAATTTGAATAACATTACCTCAAGGGGCAAGATCACCGAACAACAACAAACAAAATAACAATTTTTGCCAAAATTTATTTTCTTGGGTGAAAAAAAGATTAAGATATAAACATATTTGCTGAGATTGCTATGCGTACACTTGGGTATTAAAAAAGAAAAATTATTTTAAAAAAATATTAAAAAATAGCAAGCCCTCAGCTTTTTTTCTCGAGGCATGTTTAACTGAAAGAGCTCTGCGACAAGCAGTGTAACAGGTTCAATTTTGATTTAAAAAAAAAAAAGAAATAATTTAATCTGCATTCTTGTGTCCAGAGAAACATCTAGGAGTGCAAAAGTTGAATGTTCTACCAAAAAGGAGGCCCTCTTTTATGGGCAGAAAAGGTTTAAATTAGATATTTTTCTAGAGAATGGTGTTGTAAACATACTGCCATAAATTAGGATGTAAAAAACAGAGTCTAAACATTATGGTGGACATTAAAAAACCTGCATCCCTCCACTTAATACGGTCTTCGTCTAAATTCTCCTCAAGATAAGGTTTTATAATGGGGAGTGGTCGAAAAAGTTATCCGATCTGAACAAGTTTTAATAGAGGATGTCCCTGGGCAAAAATACATCGGTAGCAAAAATACAAAATGGACAGATGGACAGACAAGTTTAGGTCAGTATGACGAAACGTGGATCTATTTCAAGTCCTTTTGGATGCTGCATACATATGCACAAACTTAATATAGTTTTGTACAACAAGCGGTATAAGGTATAATAAAAATTATCTGGGTTATGCTGTTTGTGGCTTTGAAAAATGGTCTCTCGAGAAAAATTCTTGACATATATTATAGGCATGTTGCATCTTGCGAAGACAGAATCATCGTGTCATTTACCTGTAACCCAATGACACAAAAGATCGCAAAAAGATAAGCAATTCTATAGCCAAAATCTTAACCAACTCCTCCATCTTCATCCCAAATTCCTGACAGAAGAACTGAAAGCTTTCGGATCTGTCTCAGCAACATATCTACTCAAAGGTCATGGTGATCAAGTTATTTTTTTTTTAAACGGAAATACTTTCCAAAGACATTTGTTGATATATTTGAAGAGCTAGAAATGAACAGAAAAGACGTTTTGCTGTATGTTCTGAGAAAGTGTTCATTTGACATAGGCAGACATTTTCGAATGCTTGGGTAAAATGCGCAAAATGCACAGCATTTGTTCAGCCTTCAGGAAAATTTTGCAGTGTTCTTACCCCTTAAAGAATTACGAGGGTAGTGTGTTACGAGTCGCTTCACCCAAACAAAAGCAGCACTAAGAAACTCTTCTCAGACAACTCAGGCAAAAAACTCGCGTTCGACTTCGGCTCGTTACAGCAAAACTGCTTCCTTTCGATAACTGATTAAGTGTTCAAGCAGTGCTTCCATTCTTAGGATGATAACTAGAAAAGCACCATTTTTTTGATTGCTTCAGACGACAGAACACACTTCTCGCAGGAAATATTTCTTCAGCTTAAAAATTTCTAAAAAATTTGTATTGGACGGACGATAAATAGTTTTCGTTATTCTTTTGAGAGGCGCATTGTTCGCTTAAAAGACACCGATAACGAGTTATTTCCACACTTAAGATGTTCTTTCGCCTTTTTAATAAACAATGAAATGACATGAGACTGAGCAAAGCTGTTACGTTTACCGATAAAGAATCGAAAGTCAACAAATTGATTTTTAATACTTTTGTAGTTTACTTATGCCAAAGAGACAAATGCTTCCACCAAAGTAGGCTGAGCATTAGCTGCTAAGAGCATCGGTTCTATTTGCCTGATTTGCCTGCTCTTTTTAATAAATTTACGTATTTTATTGGCAGTCAACAAAAGCTGTAGCATTATTGTGAGAGCAAGAAAACGAAGAAAAAAAAAGAAAAAAAAAAAAGAAAAAGATAAGAAACTTTTAAAAGACAAAAACAAAGTCAAGTCATTCCTTTCTTAATATTCGTATAAAATTTATCTCATTTAGTTGGAACTAAAACGTATCTGACCGTAGGACATCGTTTCCATAGTTATGCTTTTGTTTTGATTTTCATTTTTAACCAGTACGAATATGAAGAATTAAAAGATAAGAAATCCTTTGAAGGAATTATTAAGAGCTTACCTGGCCTTCACATTCCAAATGGCTTTTAATTTTTATTTTTTATTTTTTTCTGTTTTTACTTTATTTTCATTTTATGTCTGGCCGTAAAAAGCAAATTTCCATAAGAAATGCTAAAGAAAGAAATTCAAAAATTACCTTAAGCTGTTGAGAATGTCAAAA
Organism: Glossina pallidipes; assembly: GCA_000688715.1. Classification (NCBI taxonomy): domain Eukaryota; kingdom Metazoa; phylum Arthropoda; class Insecta; order Diptera; family Glossinidae; genus Glossina; species Glossina pallidipes. Next base: position 172,705 of record KK499825.1, read on the forward strand.
GCAATACTAACGAGCAACCTGTTACAGTATAAGAACAAAGCAAAAACAACATTAGCTAAATTGGTCATTTTAAGATGTCAACGCTTTAAAGCATTGCGTTTGCTTTTAACAATTAGTTCATGAACACGTGTATGTGACAATGGAAAGAAAAAAGGAAAAACAGACATGTACACACGAGATCATACAAAGCAACAATTAGTGTAACATTTTTAAATTAAGTGATTGCTGGAAGGAAATAATTTAGAGAAAATGTCCAATAACTTCGTTTGTATACACAGTACGGCGGACATCATCCTCTCTCTCCCTCTCTAAAAGAGAACTTTCCCAACAAAAAAGAAAAAAAAAAAAAATCATCAAAATATTTCCAAGTTATCATATGTGCAAAATTTTATGGAATATTAGGAAAGGGGATAACTTAACTTCAAATAGTAATTACCCTACGTACATAACGACCAACTGTCAGATAAATAATAATAATAGCAAGAGCGAGTAACATTCATTGGAAGCGTAAAAGAAAATGAAGACTAGGGGCGAATTTGTTTTGCATGCATTGCTTAAGATATGTTTTCGACTGAGCTGTCTGTGGTAGAAGGACACCCGGAGAGACTCGATTTAGACCCACTTTTTGTTATACCCTTCGATTCAGAACCCTCTGCTGCATTAAGCTAAACTAGTCTGTCCCTATGTCCGTCTTGTTTTCTTGTGTTCAACCTGCACGTCGGAAGTTTTTGAGATATTTCGATGAAATCCGGTACATCGACGTATTTAACTCATTTTGAAAGCCGTTGCACAAATGAGTGTATTGAGCGAAGTAACGTAGGGTATTTAACGGTTGGCTGTGTTCCACTGTACTATTTATTCTTCCTTGTTCGATAATTCAATAAATCATTTATGCAGTACTTTAGTAATCCTTTGCATTCCTACGTCGACTATATGGCGACATTATATTTCCATCATCAACTTCAACGTCGACACAGAGTCGAGTTTATATTAATTGAAATTAAGAAAAAAAAAGAAATTAAGAGCGCAAAGGATTAATTTAATTATTAAAATTCGTTCATTCATCGAATCATCTCTGATTCATTCACATATTAATTCTTTCATTCATTGCTTGATTAATTCAATAATTCCGTGATATAATAAAACAAACACTAAATGTTTCAATGAATCTTTCGCTCTTAGCAGAAACTCACTTCTAATCCGAAAGTGCATACACTTGACGAAGCCTCGCTTTGACTTTGATTCCTATATCAAATTTCTGTGTATGCTGCCAACAACTTCTAACACGTAAGGTAGATATTGGTAGAATTGGAAGCAATCTATGCCGATTCTTTGGCCAATATTTTTTCCGTAACTATGTCAGCCTATGCGCAATCGGGAAAGCGTCTTTGGTCAAATGAATTCTATTTTCAAACCACTCTTGGATAAATCATCGGACTTCTGCTAACTTTCACTTATGTAACTGAATTCTATAAAGACTGCAAAATGACAAATGCAACCTGACGAGGGCACGAATTCTTTTATTTTAATGGACAATATACGCGTGGAAACAGTGTCGAAATTGTTGAGTCACATTCTTGATCATTACAAACGGTCTGACTAAACTACATAATCTACACTATTATGTCGTTAACAAAAAATCATGAAGAAAATTTGATATTTTCGAATAAGATAAAGGAAAAAGCCCACCAGACTGTTAACCAAGAGTAACCAACCAACTAAACAAACAACCGTCCCGCCAGTCTTACACAGTTTGAAACTTTAATGGTTGGGAAAATAGTTTGCGGAAGTGAACTGGTTTTTAAGTTAGTTTTGGTATTATTGTTTTTGTTATCTCTCTCTCATCTCGGTCTTCTTCTTCTTGTTTTCTTAACTTCTTAGCTAAGTGAAGAAAATAACAAAAAAAAACAAAAAACAAAAACTTTGATTTCAATTTTGACATTATCTTCAAATCTATCAACTTTTAGAGGCACACATACGCATAACAACTTAAGTACACAGCCCTTTAACCAATCGCCATCTTCAACACAAATTCTCTGGCACCAAGCTAAGGCAATTTGTTGCTTTGCTCGCAAAGGGAACAGAGGACAATCGGAAGAGATTTTTATTTTTCTTTTTAAATTTTCTTTGCTTACGCAATGTTTTGTGTACTTTAAGTGTATAAAATAAAGTTTGCAGACACAGGAAATATTTATTGTATAAGAATATCTTAACCTTAAGTAATTTTACATAGCAGCTGTTGCTGCTTTTGCCACTCTCTGCCTGTCATTTGTTAACTTCTTTCATTGTCATCAGTCTTAATTAAGTTAAGAGCTCGAAAACAATATAATTAAAATTTGCTCTCGACTCCACGCCCTATCTACACATTCTTGCAGACACACACAGATTGATTAGAGTCATTAACAACACAATAACTACAACAACAAAAGCCGTAACAACCATAACAATAGAACAAAATAACAGTAGACGTTAAAGACAACAAAAAACCGACTAGAAGGTGGAAGCAATTTAAAGGAAGTTAGTCGATAACTCCAGAACATCTTTGTTTGATTAATTTTGACTGCAACTCTTTACAACATTTACTTCAATGCAATTTAGAGAACACATTTGATGCGTCTCGGCCGCACCATTTCTTATTAGAAAATTAAGCATGCGAATAATTGTGGATTTTTTTACATTTTTCTTCTTCTGTTTTGTTTTGGGTAATAAAAATGTTCTGCTAAAGCAAACAACTCTATAAGGACATTCTCGCAATGATATAAGCTAGCAGGGATGTTGAAGCCTAAATGGATTGTGGTTTAAGTTCTATTATGTGTTCTTAAGCAAGAAGCGAAGATTAGCACTTGAGGGCAAGTATGGTTTCAAGACTTTTCACTTATGCTTTTAGTTGGCCTTGCAGACCTCTTTCTCGACCCTACACCACTTGCGGTAGAAGGGAATATTAAGTTTGTGCGAATGCGTGCAAACCCCAGAGGGGCTTGAAATAGACCCACTGTTTATTACAGCGATCGATTCAGAACTACTTTCTAAAGCGATTGTCTGTCCGTCTTATTTCCTCGCGTACAATCTACAGGCCGCAATTTTCGACATATTTTGTTGAAATTTGGTGCAGGGGTGAGCGCTATCGAAAATGGTTCCGATCGAACCAATTTTCCGACCGCTTCCTATATAACGCTTTATTTTGAAAAGTTGTTATATAAACAGCTGGATGGTGATACAGGGTATTTAATGCTACGCCGTGATCCGCTATATCGGTTTTGCTTGTTTCCCCTTAATTTCATATACAATTCCGTAATTATTGAGAAAAACAGCGAGTGTAAAAGCCACGTGATCGAACTCACGTCTCAGTTTTTTTTAACAAGCCATTAGTAATTGGAAGAAACTTGGCCGGCAGGTGTAAGCGCATTATTCGATTACGCATCACGTCGTTGATCTGGCTTACCTATCTATGATCGCCCTATCCTCTGTATCTCTTTCTGTGAAATGCCGTGACGGTAACCAAATCTCAAAAAAGATCCTTAAAAACCGAAACAACAAATATTGTGACAAAAGATCACGAGAACTGTATGGCACTAATTGGGAAACGATAAGAAAATTTTAATCACATACCGTAACCCACAAGTCAATGGCGATTTTTAATAGATTGAATTATAAAAAAATAATAGAACGCGACAACATAACCTCAAAGATGGTAAATAAAAAGATGACATCTGTGCGGAAAGACATCAGGAACAAAAAATTGTTACAAAAAAAGTGAAAACTTACCCAAACCAGTCATGGGCCCAAAAACAGTATTATCCTCAATTGTAGTACAATTCCAGCGGCGATTTTTAAATTGGAATTGACATTCCTGTGAATGAAATTAAAAAAAAAAAAAAAATGGAAACTTTTTAAATAAATAACATATTTTAAAATATTTTTTGCAAATCAATTAAAATGTTACTTTTGAAAAATTTCTCCCTTCAAATTTATGCATACATTTTGACGTGAAAAATAGCAGACAAATTAATTGTTTTTTCACCAATATTTACATAAACCAGACTAAAACGACAGCAACAAAAATTTAAAAAAAAAAACAGCAAAAAATCATCAGAATAAAGAGGATGTGTAAACAATAAGGACGTAAGCATGGATACAGGGTGAAGAAATTGGCCAATGCTTGTTTAAACGGCGATAGCTGAAACTGATATTTTAAGTAATTAAGCATTCACTCAGAAGGACACATAGTTTCAGTCGATGAGAGTTGGCTTAGATCAGACTCGTGATAGGCAAACCGGTTGATTTTGCCAAGCCTTTCCATTGACAAAACGATTGATTAAGCTCGTGTTAAAAATCAATCCCGCGTAACCTTGGAGTATGTCCTTGACTTATTTGTCTTCAAATTTTCCTGTGGTGATCATCATCAATTTCATAAATTTTGGGCAAACTTTCGCTTAAATTTCCATCAGAAGATCGTTTCCATCGAAGTGATACCAGCCAATGTCTCGATAGCTTCGCTAGCAGCTAAAATTGCCATCTTCGGCCAAGGCAGCAAAAGACAAGATCTTACATTAAAATCAACAAAGCGTTACTGGAGTAGAAAGCGTTCGTAAGAGACAGTGTGGGACAATGCGGGAGTAAGAGACAGTGTAAAGTTGTTAAAAGAAATCATTACAACCTCATTTTCGAGTGGTATTTCCGAGATATGTACGGCACATTCTGCTACGGATGATTTCGAACTATCGAATACGCAGTTTCATGGTGTTTCGTTTTCTAAACATTCCAAACACCAATCGGCACCGTAGAGAGCCCTAAAGATCATTGGTTCACTACCTTCCTCAAAAGATACCGTTATTGTTTTACAGGTAGTGACAGACTGACAAGATGGCCGAAAGCCATACTTTTGGCAGACATTACTGCAGAGTCAGTTGCTAACGCTTTTCTTCATGGATGTATTTCTAGATTTAGTGAGTCAGTTGCTAACGCTTTCCTTCATGGATTTATTTCTGGATTTAGTGTACCAACTCAAATTATAAGCGATCAAGCAGAAAGCCTCTCTGTCCGAGAATTCGCCAAAGTGCTTGGTTTCAAAGTCATCCAACACAATATCACTTCACTCTCAAAGTAAAGGCCAAACTGAGAGATAGTGTCGAAACTTGAAAAATTTTGGTATAAATGGACTGGTTGGATATAATGGACAGAGGTTTCGCCACTAGTAGTACTTGGCCTTCGCAGTTCAGTGAACGCTCATACTGGTTACGCAGCTGGTGAATTAGTTCACGGTGTAACTTTACAACTTCCTGGTTAATTGGTAACTAACAAGACTTACTCGGCAAATAAGGGCTGGGTAGAAACATTTTCCGGGAATATGCAAAACACGCAAACTTATAATGTAAGACAACACATAAACGTACCTTGGTACGTGCATCGAAATGTGACGATAAGTTCCTATGCGTTTTTAAGGCACGTTTCCGTATTGAAGCCTCTACAGCAGCCCTATACTGAACCTTATAAAGTTTTTAAGTGAACTAGTAAAACGTTTGTAATTAATGCGAACAACGCGGAAAAAGTAACATTAGCGGATAAATCGAAACTAGGAAAATCGCTCAGCAAATCGAAGACTAACCTTGAATGACTAAACTACGTGAAAATGCTGCGAAGTTAATCTTCGCAAAAGCCAAAGTTGTGCGTTTCAAGTCAAGTTGAAACTGATTGGGGGCATTGTGGGGATTAGTTATAGTTTTAAGTTTGATGGTAACCCTGTTAAGATATATTCAGAATGTGAAAAAGTTGGTGGGTTAGCAGAATGTACAGTTGAAATTTGCAAAACTTCGAGTTTCGAGAATATTTTATTACCGGGAGTGTTTCTTGAATTAGTATTAACGACACCACCACATATTCGACGCTAGTCACTGCACCCTGTTTAATTATAAGCGGAACTAAAATGATGCTCGTTTTCATAGTGTAATCGTTTTTAAATATGAACTATTCCGCATGAATGATTTATAAAAAATAACACGTGGTTTTTATGAACATAAACAACAATTCTGAGGATATATGTGGCGTAGGTATCGTTAAAAAAACTATTTCACACTTATAGATACAAAGCGTTTACATGATTGTTTTGCTAACTTTTTTTGCCAATCTCATGGATTCTTCCGCATCCACGATCTAATATGCTAGGATTTGGTTGTTGAAGCCACACCCATTAGATCACTATAGTAAATAAATGATCAGAAAGACACATATCCCGCTGAATCAAAAGTGCTGTCAGCACATGATTTTACGATATGAACTCTGAAGTCTTGCAATTAACATCCAAATACCATTCGCCCCGATATTGGCACATGCACGGAAATGAAGCTAAATTTTCATTCGAGGAGACACCTAAAATTCTTCATTCAATACGGCTTTTGCATAGATCAGTCCGGTGGCGATCGATTAGCTTATCTTTAGCACTTCATCTCACTAGTTCTCTTTCAAAATCGGATCCTGCAGCTATGAGCTAAAATGACGTCGAGAATATAGAGTAAATTTCAGTGTAAAGAAAACCGACTGCTGCCTCTCACTGCTTAGGAGAGGTTACGAGGTCTTCTTTTTCTTAGCGGTATCGATGTAGAAGAGTCGGCGACAGTTGATGTTCTAGATATGAAAATACAACATAACATCCGTTGGACATAACATGTCCACTCAACACGAAAAGAATCACTGAAGGTCTTTGAGTTTTCTTAAACGGCATAAAGCTTATATCGCCCATATCCGACCAAAATTTCACTATAATACGCAGGTATGTAAAGGGCGTAAGTTTCCTGTTCGTGCTTTTCGTAAGGTCATTCGTCTATTTGAACGTTCGCACGCTTTTATCGCGGAGTTGAATGTATCTCGTATAATGCACTACGACATCAGGACGGATTTTGAAACAATCCATCAGCAGAGATCTTTTCCGCTGTTGAAGATATTCCCACCGGAAAGCCGGAGATATACATATTCTTCTCATTTTTTTTCCTTTTCCTCCACCTAGAATCCTTTCTGACCATCACACACCCATCTATGTCCACATCTATTGGAGGCATTTCCTAGGTGTTAGGTGAACTGTGTAATTGACCACAGTATAGTGCTACGTTTTACGCTACTATTATGTAGCGAGTTTGCAAATATTCCAAACCCATTACTTTCGCTAGCTTTTCTTAATCCTTCTTTCCGCATAGACAAGTGATTTGTCTGAACTTACTTTAGCAAGTCTTTCTTTCCTTCGGTTTTTATCGCATTCAAATGCCACGGGAAAGAATATTCCCATTCGATTTTTTACTCCGCATTCTTTTTCACAGATAGGTTCGGTATGCATGGAATTAACTAATTTTTCCATAAATTATATAATAAAAAAAAGAATGTAATTTCATAATACAGATACATATCTTTGTTCATGTTTCGATGAGTATTAAATTTTAATTAGTTGTGTGTGTTAGAAAAACATATGCATAATTTAATAAGCAGAATAAATGTGAATTGTAATTAATTTGTGATGTTTAATAAAATATCATGATGTTAAACAAAATAAAAATTTAAAAAATGAAAAACGAAGCTGAGTTAATGTGTAAACGAAAAAAATGTATAATAAAAACAACTAAGAAAATTATATTCTGTCGTGACCGAAACTTTTGTACCCATCACCGTTATCCTGAAATGAAAAAAGAGCTAAATGGAACTAAATTTTCATGGGCTGAAACTTTGGATGGGCGTGGCTGAATTTCTCCATTTTCAGAATAAAGGTGGAAATTTATATGATGTAAATCTTGTACTTGATGAGTGATAAGAAAAAAAAGGGTGAAAGGAGTGTTTACAATTTTCTGTTGCATAGCCGTGTGGGCAACTTGCCCGCAACAACTTCCAATGTCTCTGCCAAATTTCAAGTTTCATTTTTGCGGCCAAGAAATTATTTACCGACATTACATAGGCCGACAGACGAACGGGCTTCAATCGACTCAAAACTCGATGCTGATCAAAAATATGAACACTTCTTGGGATCACTTCGGAGCTTTGCAAACGTTTTGACAAAATGAATATACCGCGCGTCCTTCGATGATGGGTACAAAATTGTATAATAATATAAAATGAATGAAATTTTTAATATGGAATTCTTGAGACATACATATTTGCATGAAAGAGAAGCTACAGGAAGCAATAACAACACACACATATATAATTTCTAGAAAGCGCTGCAAGTTTGCAAGTACGTAAGAATTTTGAAAAGTTGTCAGAAACAAAGAGTTTTCTATAAAAACTACAATAAAACGCTCAGTTCTGTTAATAAAAAGGCTGTAGGAATGAGTCGAGATGGTCGGGTTCAATTTTGAAAACAGTTAAAAGAGAAAGAAAATTTTTTAAGAAAATTTGTTTTTTCCGGGCTCTATCTTCTCTTATGCAGAATTGTTCAATGGTTTAACGTCGCCATACCGCTTTGCAAAATTGAGTAAAGTAAACTGAAGATTTATAGGAGAAAACCGCAAGAATGACGAGCTTTACTACAAAACGACGATAGCAGTTGTAACAGATTTACGTGTGTGTATTTGTAGCGTCATAAAAATGTGAAGTAAACGTTTTTTAAAGTAAAACAAGTTCGTCACATATGTGGGAAGTAGCGCTGTGGTAAGAGACGGCTAAACTGCATATACGTGACAGTTGGCAGCAAACGAACTAAAGTACCCGTTGAAGATATAGCCAAACGAATAAACAGCAACTAAAAAAAGAACTTTGGATAATCATCCATTCGCTTAAAACAAGAACTCAACTTGTCAAAAATGTAGGAATAACGAGATTACAGTTGTTTTGAATTTTTTCGATCATTATTTCTACAGAAATGTCCGTTTCACTAATATAATAAGGAAACGGATATAGAAGTGACATTTAACCAACGCAATGGAGTGAACTAATTGGGCTACAAGACGGGCAAGTAACTAAAAAGAGGGAAGCTCAAGCCGACAGATCCAGGTTCAATTCTCAGAGCGATAGCCCGTACGTCAATTACGGCTTACATTTAGTCATAACTATAGTCATTGCTCGGTCGATGAAAGCATAACATTTACTCGTAGCTTGCCGTTGGAAGCACAGCGCAGGACAACAGCCGCAAAAATGATTTATGAAATCTTCAGACAGCATGTAAGGTACTGAAATTATATAGAAGCGACCTATATTCTGTCACTGGCTTCTATATGGGCCGTAATTCCACCAGATATCACCTGTAAAATATTAGTATCCCTGATACCAATTTAAGCAGATTTTGAGAAGAACGATGAAAACGACCCATCGCAGTCTATAATCAAAACGGCCATCTGTAGAATCAGGTGCCAGATGTTTCATGAACACTTGACAATCTCAAATCGAATATAGTGCTTCCAACCGCGGAATTCCTAGGATTCCGAAAACTCTATGGCTAAGGACATGGCGGAGCTCAATAGAGCTTTTAGGTCGACCAAATGTAACACAATATCGATGGGGCATACACCTCCCAGACTGCAGCTTTCTGTCTCTCTTTGCACTTCTTTCTGACTTTAGTTATGTTACGCTTGCAGGGCACAACCTCTGAGTCTTGCAAAAAGAAAAAAAATTAAAAGAGCACTCGGTCAAGTCTCAGTGATTTATAAATTATCAATGTAGTAATCTAGCAACAACAATAATTTGCTAAGATGCACAAATCATCACAAGACCACAAGGCGATAGAATGGAAACGAAGATGATGATGAACTTGAAATAGTCTGCAAATGCAGATGATTTTCTTCATTTGCTTTGTCAAATCGCAATAAGCTCGAAATCGTCTGCCCTCACAGTTGCACCAATTGGTCAAAATATTGTCACGTTGGATTGAAATATTTTTAAATGTGATCTAAAACATCTTGTCCTGGCTCCCCGCAATGGCTTCCCTACTTTACAATTACGAATTCGAAAATCTTTGTTATTTTCATTTACTTTAAATTTAAAAGTATTTGTAAACAATTTTATAATTGGTTTAAAGAAAAAATATTTCATAAAATTTCTCTTAGTATTACTTATGAAAATGTCTGCATAAGAAGTATTTACATGAGGCAAATGTATACATACATGCATCAAGAAGCACAGACGTCAAAAGTATTTTTTAATTAAAACTCAATAAAACTCAATGAGCTGATTAAAGAGCAAAATTGTTCATCTTTTTCCTCGGTTGTTTTTAAACAAGTACTACTGCATGTAATGCATAAGCAAATGCCATGTTTTCAACAGTGCATCAGTTAAAGGATTGCATATGATGATGCATTAACACACCCACCTAGCTTGAATAATACGGTAAAGTTTTATCTTATTATAATTTTCTTCTTTTTTTTTGATCAGATATTTTAGTAAACAAACCAACACTCACACAACCATGTAGATGTAGATGCATAGAAAGAAATTCTGTTAAGAGTTTAGGACTAACAATACAATTATTGTTATACTTAAAACCTTCTAAGCATTCTCCCTATCTGTCTCCCTCTGACTTTCTCTCATACTTATTGCCTTCGTTTTTATGCTTACATGCTTATGTGTGCGCAATTTAATCATATTATTTTAGGATAAAGCAAATAAGACAAAAATCTAATCAAAAACCTGTTTTAACCCTAATAATGAATTGTTTAATATATATGTTCACGTGTATATGTGTGTTTGTGTGTACATGTGTGCTTGCATATGCATAAGTTTGTCTCTCTTGTTTATAAGCAAAACTTTCTATGCACTTTAATTTATCCATCAATATGAAATAAGTACTTGTGTGTGAGCTTATGTGCACAATACATACATACATACATACACTTACTTGCCGTAGTTTTACATTTATTTTCATTCAGTATTTTGTATCACATATCGAGTATACAGAACGTCTGATGCTTTTATGCATTCTTGTTGAAAATACAAAAAAAAAAAAAATTTAAGAAAAGGGAACTCTTGATAAAATTTGTATGCAAAACGATAAAGGTTGCGCCTTTGTTATGATTGTTGTCGTTGTTGTTGTTTTTGTTTTCGTTTATCCATTACACAAACAAAGGCACACGCCAACAGACAAAGTTTCTGTTTAATAAAACATACACACAAAACAACTCAACTTTATCGAACATGCTGCTGTCTCCCCCGCCGCTGTTCCCCAAACCACCACTTAGCCAGCTCCCCCTTCGTGCTTTGCTTAAACTTAGAGTTTCGCTAGTAACACGTATAGCCTGATTATTCTCGTCTTAAGTAGGTACCAGTACCAGTATCGGTATCATTCACATGTACACACACACATACACACACACAAAATGGATACGAGGTCACAAAAGCAGACGGACAAACAGGCAAACATTCATTTTAATATCAGTTAAAAGGGTTGAGTTTCAGCATTGTTGGGGTGAAACTAATGTGTGTGCGAGTATGTTGTTACTATTACCTCAGCTGCTCTTGACGATAGATCCCACTGTCATGTTGCTGATATTACATGTATTCTGTTGCAGTTACTGTCATTGTTCTTATTCTTGTTTTTGCTGTTGTCATAGCTAATAAGGGTTAAAATGAAATTGTTTAGTATTAATACTTGATAGAGCGACAGCATCTTAGATTTTATATTAATATGAATGCAAATACTTGAATAACCCAACAAACAACAAAATGAGAACTGTAAAATAAATTATTAATCTAAACATCGTGACATTGACCGAAATTCCTTTTGACTGAACTCAATCTTGAATGCAAACATTGGATCTTAAAAGCTTATTCGCCCTCCTTGAGCGAACTCTACTTATACTCACACTAATTAAAGAGAATCGAAAGAAACTAATGACCTGATATTTGTCTTATTTAAAGCAGACACCTGCCCTGGTCATTTTCTCATTCTCGTCGATAGGGTTTTGTGCAGTAACTCACAAGTAATTGCTTACGCTAATTGGCTTTACGAAAAGAATTTGAAATGCTAACCAGTTTGGAATTAGCCTTCAGATGATAATGGTTTGATAAAAGTCTGGTTTGTTATATCTAATTTTTTCATACGATCAATCACTTAGCGAATGGCCCCCGGGATGCGTAACGCGGTGATGGTCACGAAGAAAAGGGAGAAGAGAAATAAATAGGGAGTGATTGGTGTCTGGTGGATGTGGTAACTTTAACTCGGCTTTTGCCGATTGAATAACTAGGACCAAATATGTTCACAAAGTGTACGGAGGTTTAAACGCGAGCCCATTGAATGCGTAATCATTATTCTCATCTGCTCGTCTCAAAGGAAACCTAATAAAATAACACTGAGGTCCTCGCAGGTGATTAGCAATGCATAACACTTTAATGCCAGTTTCATACCTGAGATCCAATACTGATTCATTTCTTCTGCCATTGATTCTAGTGCCTTTCATAATCCGAGAAACAATTCCATCCACATGAGATGTCTTTGTTAAGAAATTTCTTATTAATACGATTACGGCTATGGTAGAGAGTCAAATATCTGTTTTGTAATAGCCCACACATTCACACAAAAAAAGAGGATAACAAAAATGTAAATCATATTTTCGGACAGAGGTAGGATGTACACAAAGGTGTTTGCCGATAATCCTCATTGCATAAGCGATTTTTTCCTAAACTGGATATAATTTTCCTCCCAAATGTTGTTACGTCCGGGTATTGAAAAGAAATTCAATGGGATACTCAAATTAACTTCTCAATTTGTTATACCACAAAAGACGGGTCATCGCAATCACTTCAAAAAAGTCATATTCTTGGATAGCGTGAACATTTCCTTATTCATCTATATGCTAAAATCACTATTAAATTCTTAAAACTATGTCTAGAAGTCAAAACTTAATTCTCAATTCATATTTATGGAACGATATGAATGAGATTTTTGTTGAAAGCCTCGAAGAAACAATGCAGTGCATAAAGTGGTTGAAAAAGTCAACAATTTTCAGCGTAGAAGTCTGGCGTATAATTTCACGTAAACGTTGTATATATTTTAGATGATAAACCCTCGCCTGGAGAAAGTTGTTCATAATAACCAAAGAATGTTTGATTCTAGGCTAAAAGTTTGGCCCAGGATCCAATCCTATTGAAATTAATTGGATCATTTTTACGACCATTGCCCATATAATGCTTCTTTTTCAAACAGTTGTAATAGGGAAGAAGTTTCCATTTTTCAAAACTTTTGGTAAAGCTCTGTAAGTAATAGTATTACGGAATGGCCTGATGTTTTGAACCATATTCTATGTAACGATTCCTACGAAAGGTAGGCCTTCCTGCTACGACTCGGTCTAATTTTTAATATTTTACAACTAAAAATTATTCAGGATAGTAATTTAACATAAAAATCGAACGTACTAAAGCTGGATCCTATACGACTGTGTTTTACATCCCGCCGTATGTAAGGGTTCTCTTGAATAGCAAGCCTTTATACTACAAAAGAGTCTATTTATTGTATGCTGTGACGGAAATAGGTGAGTAACAGTTTCATCTTTGATAACAATATTGATTTTGTTAAATTTGGACCACGTTTGTCTACGCTGTGGGTTCATATAGGAGCTAGCATGGGAAATATACTCTTACTTCGAAACTAGGTCAATATTTGTTATTGCATCGCGAGAAGGAATTATATTAAATGAAAATGTGGATATTTAGCTGTCGGTCTTGCCTGTCCTTAATCTTTTTTTTCTTTTTTTTTCTAGAGTTGAGCAAATCAACAAAAAATAATTCGTCGTTTAAAAAATTATCCAACAGTGTTTCCATCTCACATATAAATAATATATATTAAGGTCTAGATTGCACGATGCGTACGTTAGGATATTTAATCGATACATAGAGTAAATTGATCTTCGTACTTTTTTGGAACTAAATATGTTTGTCGAAAGATTGGACTAAATGCAATTTTTAAATCTCAGTTTTGTACCTTCGCCGTCGCTACATTGAATGCTTAGCCGGTAAACGCATAGCATTTAGTGTCTGGGCACATACTCACCAGGCTCCAGGCCTCCCTATCGCTTTGTCTCTGTTGGCTTCTGTTTGACCGCCTTCGTGTTACGCGAATAAGGGACACACACTGATTAATTGATCATTAGAAAAAAAAAAAAGAGCCCTTTATTTATTTCTTCTAACTGTTGACTTGCCCCGCAAGAAGTTATGCATGGAGTCAGGAAAATATTTTTATTAAATGAAATTTTTTCATATTGTTCTTGATTTCGCTATGCTCTCTTTCTTAATAGGTGAGATCCTTGCAAACATTTGCCCAATAATCATAAATGTGTAACATACTTTCGGGCAACTAAACATCGAAACGGTGGAATTTTAAAAAGTGCTTGTTTATATAACTACTCGGTTTCAAAGCGCATTTAACAAAACAAAAATGAAAATATAAATTTTGTTTCGTGTCTGTACTTGATGTGATGCTTGCTGGGTTATTAGGTTAATCTGCAACAAGCTGCGACAGAGTCAGGTAAAACTTTTATCTAACAAACCAAACAAATTAAATGTCTGCAAAAATTTCCCCTAAATCCGTAAATAATTATATAAACATTTTATTATTTGTATCTGTTGCTCAGATGAGAGCTACTGTCACTGCCATGTAACAAATGTATAGCATAATTAAATTTGAATCTGAAGCTTAAAAAGATCGCAATACGAAAAATAAAAGCGATATAATTCATTTAACTTAAAATCAAAAATAAAATCATTCAAACGAAATGAGTATGAAGTTGCAGCACATTTTCAAATAAAACGTCGAAGAATTATTTAATGAAAATTTATGCATAATTTTCACATGAATTATAATTACAAGGAGAGATGCAGCAGAGAGCAAAAGTTCGAATATTATTTCAAAAAGCAATTTATCGACAAAAAATACAAACGTTGAAGAGAATTTTCAATTATCTCTGCATATTTTATATTAAGCAGTTTCTGCACTTCGTTATCTAAAACAATTTTGTGATAAATTGTTCCGAGGAATACATGCAACAATACATGACTATAGATCGCATCATTCGACACATTATAGTAGGCCACGACACAACGTTAAATACCCTACACTAATTGGCTCAATGGGGCTTTACATGAGAAGTGGTCGGACAGTTACAATCTGAGCCATTTTCAATAATGTTCGTCCTTGGGCGAAAAACCCGTCGGTGCATATCGAAAACAGCGATTTAAACGTTGAACACAAGAGTACAGGACGGACAGACAAACTCACCATTGCAATCTGAAAGTTGAACACAAGAGAACACGACGGACAGACAAACGCACTCACCACTTCACTTTACATTACTTTCTTAATCGATTGGTGTAATGGTTTGGTTGTTGTATACATCACAACAACTTAATATACCCTTGCACCACAAGTAGCGTAGGGTGTAACCAACTATCGTTTTGTTATGAATTTGAAAAGTTACCATCATTTCAAAACGATTTACCGAGAGTTCGTAATAAACTGAAGATGGCCTAAAAAATATGGATCCCAAACATAAGGAAGTGTTAGTCATTTGCAAAAATTTCAACTATGATTATGAGTAAAACGTATAAAAGAAGGCTCAATATTATTTCGACTTCCACATTTTATTTAAGCATAAGAAAATATTTGTGCAGATAAAAATAATGCAAAAACTCTTTGAAATCAAACTCAGCAAATTAATGGCAACAAGCGAGCCAGAGTGTTACTAAAAATTACAAGAAAATGCAATAAATTAAGAAAATAAGGTAACAAGAGTAAGTCATAATCCAGATAATGCCTTTTGGCATTCAACTGCAGCTATATGGCTTTAATTAAATCAAAATTCATAATTTACGAGAGAGAGTTGAGTTATTTATCAAATAGAAAACAAAGAAAAGCTTTCACATAATCATCGCGACACTTTTCAAATACTAAGGCAGTACAAGCAAACATAACATAACACTCAAGTCTACGCCTAATTAATCATAAACTTTACTCAATGAATTGTTTTCCTCGAGACGGACAGATTTCCTGCTGGTTGGAAGATTAGTTTTGCTCTTCCGCTCTGCAAAAGCGGCAATAGACATCTCGTTGGAAACTTGAGCAAAGGCGCACAAGTGGACATTGTTTACACCATTTCCACTAAGACTTTTGACAGCTTCAGCTACCTATCTTCTTTAGTTAATTGATTATCTTTCTATCTTCGTATCGTATCTTTACAGGTCCTTTCCAACTCAAGTCACTCTGACGCGATCACTTCACTGTCACTTCAGTGCTAACCTCAAAGCACACATTTAGTATCTAACGTGATTATCCTACGCATTAATGATCTTCCATCAACAATTTAACATCCTAGTGCAAGCTGCTGACATTTTCTCCTCTATTCCCGTCTTTTAATTCGGAACCCTAATCACGTCTCCTCCAAGTCGACTTAAATCGTTTATTGAAATGGTGCTAAATCAAAAGAAATGTAAGAGGCTTTCATTTTCAAGACAAAACATTTAATTGATTCACACAAGTTGGAGAATGTGGACTCATTCTCTGATCCCGGTTATCTGTTCGACTATAAATTTCGATTCAAATTACATATTAAGCAATCTAGGTTTCATTAAACGCCGTTCGAGTGTCTTCACCGATCCATACGTAGCTAAACTACTTTATACGAACCTAGTACGACTTAGAATGGAATGTCTGTTAACTGTATGGTCATCTTCTTATTGTTGTCATGTGGATTCAATCGAATTTTTGCAGCAACAATTTCTACTGCTTGCGTTAAGAAATTTATATTGGAATCTACTTGTCACTATGCCTCTGAAAACAAGTTACTACTTATATCCTTACTTTCGCGGCACAGATGTAGCCCCGTCTTAGATAATAGAACTTGTTTAGTTTATAGTACTTGATAAAGGGTGTCGCCGACTCGCCTATTTATTAATATTTTTACGCTTATGCCAAGGGATATCCTTTACGCAATGCAAATTTAACTAAGAGTTTTTGAATCCACTTAAGGTTCTCTTAAGAAGTTTCACTCAGGCTTATTTGATTTTCAATATCTTATAAGACTTGTGGTACAAGAGTATATTAAGTTTGTGCGGATGTTTGCAACACCCAGAAAGACTTGAAATAGACCCATCTTTTATTATACTTATCGATTCGGCTTTTCTGTCCGTCTGTCCACCTGTTTGTCTTGTATTCTTGTGTTGAACTTACATGGCAACGTAAAATTTGTTCAATTGTTTAACCAGAATTCAATTATAGGTCAACTGTGACTCTAGAAAGATGACAAGTAAATACAATTTATTCCTTTCGTTGCGAAAGATCCGCGAAATTCAGCTCCATTAGACGAAAATGTACAATTTAGAGCAGCCTTATTTTTCAGCCCTTAACACAGCGACTTAGCGTTGATTTTTACGATCATTGCTTATTATTGCTGACACTTTAAGAGAAGGGGTTATTTAAGAGATTTCTCTTTGAATTTTAGTAAAGAAAAACAAACAAAATTGTTCTGTCTATCATAGCCTAAGGAAGATGACGAGTTATAAAAGTTTATTTCTTGCTTTCGAATGCGCTGTTGCTGCTAGCGGGATGCCGAACGGATGAGTTTCCTTTTTTTTTTCATGAAAATTTTATTAAGGTTAATTAAATAAATTATGACTAAAGGGGTTAAAATAAAAATTCATTTGTGTCATAAAATAAAACAGAACTAAGTGTGGTCACAACAAATGACAGAAAATAAACAACCGGCACAACAACAGCGAAATTAACATAATTTATAAAAGCAGAAAAGGATTTTTTCCACAACATAATTAAAGATAAGAAGAAAAATTTTAAATGAAAATGAAAACTAAAACAACAACAACAAAAGCAATAAGAAGAAGAGCTACAATGGAGTAGCGTACAATAAACAAAAGTGCTTAAAGCCACGACAGGAATAAGATAAAAACAAATGAACTTTCCATTGTTAAGCGCGAAGAGAAAATACAGCAATTTGTTGCTTGATCTGAAATAACAACAAAATAAATGAAAATTCTCTAAATAAAAAACAAAAAAGAAATGCAGTCATTTAATATACAAAAAAAAATGCAAAAAAAAAAAAATAAATAAAAGAAAAAAATGCAGAGACGAAAATTGTGAAATTTAACATCCTGTAAATACAAATTTGTTAAATAAATACGGAAAATAAAGGTTAACAGAAAGCAAGCAAAAAAGGCAAAAAATAAAATATATATATATATATATATAAAACTAAGGATGATACGTAAAAACAAGAACGCATTTACAAAGCTGTCACTTGGCTAAAATGAAAAGTAGCACAGCTCAACTATACTTATGACGATGAGTTGAAGTGCAAGTGGAACGCAACGAGCTGAGTGCTATGACTGAGCAACTCGCGCTCGTACATACATAGATAGCAGTGCTGCCAGATGATGACGATCTGAAAGCTTGCGTAAGGGGAGCTTATAGCGGACTAACTATCACAAATTGAAATTTCTTGCCAAATAATTATGGAAACGAAACATGCATTAAGGCCTTGGTTACTGGCTATCACTGACCTTCTTGCTTTCAAGCAAGCTTTCATTGCAAGCGGCAAGTGACAGGTCTACTCACAAGCTCAGTCGATAAACTGTTGACGCGAATTATGCGAACGTAGTACATTTACCATAAAACTGCGACTTGTACCAGATGTAAAACTAACTTCGTGTCGATTTTCCTAAGAAATGCCCCTTCACCAAACTATGACTGTGACTTGTGTCATCTTTAAGTTTCACTTCCGAGAAGTCGATACAACGCAATTTTCATGGCCTTTAAGTAAGTTGAGTTCTTTGCCTAGAGAGAAGCCTTACTCTTTGTGCTCAATTCGAAGGAAAGTGCTGTCGATTTGCGAAAGATTTTACAAAAAGGGCAGCCTATAGTATGAAATGGGCAAGAAACCACGGTGCAGACTGTGGGAACCATTAGCTCCGAACGCTCATTTTTAATTTTGTGCCGCACTCTTAAAAGCAAACGAAATTCTCGCTGAGAAATGTTGCCAACAAGAATAGGCTGTTGAAGGTAAACGGACTGCAGTATGCAATGCAAAGACATTATAGGTTGAGGCATGACAGGGCTAGTCCTGTCAAGAAACGTTAACAATACTATCCTTTTTTTCTTCTTCTAGAAGCACCCATCACTCGAGTGATGCGCGCTATTCCTGTAGTACGGCAATATTCAGAAAGTAGTAAGGAAAGAGGGAAAGAAGAAAAGAGGGAAAGAAATAGCGGGTTGTCACAGCCTAGCGGGTGCGTACCCAATCGAAGTATGCTGCCAACTATTCGCTATTCAGTGGATTTTTCCTGCTTTTGTTTAACACTTACTTCAATCAATGGCTTATTATCCGTCTATTTACGTTCGCGTACTAGTGGCGCTTAGTGCATACTTACGTAACAGCCTTGAAACACCATCTGTTCTTGAACACGAAAATCATATTTTTCATTAAATGTGTGACCAAAGGGTATTAAAAAAACGCACCCTTCTCTTCCAGCAAAAACAAGGGGGAGATTTACTTTTACGTCTAATATTCACTTTGTATAAAAGCACGTTGGCGATCATCTATGGATAGCTGGAACTTAATGGCTTTCCAGTACTTATTATTGGTAATGATATTAGCGTTTCGAATAAATTTTGCCATTTTATTGGCAGAACTTGAAGGGGTTAAGCATTTGTTAATTAATATCAAAGATGTGTAAGAGATGATCTGAGAAGGTCTATAGATACTGGGATAGTGGGATGGTTGTAACGACAACCATTTTTAATTTAATTACGAAAACTCTCCCAATCACTTTAAGGAAACGCAGCTGGGTAACCGCACTGGGCGCAAGTAGATTTCTGAATGTGATAACGGCCACACCGAGGACACAATGTGTGCGCCTTATGTGTACCACGTTTCCCAAAGCTTGATTTTTCATTTCGTTTGGAAAGCCAGATAATATTGGTATCTATTTGGATCAAGCTTCAGCTCGACATTCACTACATCGTGCAATTTATCCAACTGAGCTAAAAGTATGCGTACAGAGGGTTTTACGTTAAACGGTTTTGTTGTTTCGAATTTGTTTATAAATGACCAATAGTTTCCCTTGTCTAAGCGTGCATTTGTCAATTTTTTTGCCTTACAAGCGATATTTTGCTTCAATTTTTTGCTCTGCAGGCTGCAGGCCTATGTTCCCTTTAGCTCATATATTTTTTTTTTTCTAATTCTTCAGAAAATGAAGATGTCTTCTAGAAGGGATTATATTTAGATTCAAATTTTACGCATTGGGGACAATCGAGTAGCTGTTAGACCCTAGATTTTAAAACTATTTTATAGGCTTTAAGTCAGAATCTAATATTTGAGGATATGGGGCCTCCAATAGTAGGCGGTAATCGAAGGCAATGATGTGCAAAGGGAATACATAAATAAGGTAACTTTACATTACACTAGAAGGTTTCTCGTAAATAGTGAATAAAATGACGTCGTAAACTTCAGCGAGCGGAATTTATCACCTAACCATACTTGAAGGGCGTCATGGTGCATGTTAATGCCATTTATATTAGCAATTCTCGCATGATGATATATATCCTGGAGAGATCATTAGCGGAAATAAGCATATAAGAGTAAGAAGAAGAGAAAGAAGGAGAAAAAAAGGGGAGAAGAAATTTAATTCAAAAGCTTTTTAAACGCAAGATGAGGATATCGAGGCCAAAATCAAAACTTAGAAAAATGAAAAACGTAGCTTTTTTAACTTTTCGCACGAAATACCTTCACTTTGTGAGGGAGTTATCAAAGGACAGATTACAAAATCAAAAATTCAATATTAATGAGCTATAGAATAGAAATTTTATACCAGCGTTATCTTTATCTTATTATTGTGTACCTTTTTTGTTATTAGTTATATTATTTTGTAAAAATATCTTCAACTCTCAGGGCTTTCATGGGAAATATATTTCAAAGCAAACATCTGGTAACGCTGATAATAATGTCATATTTATATCTTTGTATATGCTTGTGTATGGCAAGTTAACTATGCTCTAACATCATCATACATTAAAAACAAGAGCTAAGTTCAACACGCAACCAAACAAACATACACCTACTCACACCCGCAGAGACAGTGTGTAAGTATTTGTTTTAGTGCAGTGAAAGGAAGGAAGCATTAGAGTGAAAGGTGACCAAGTTTTCTTGTTTTTTTTTTTTTAATATTTGCTTTTTTTTATTTTTTTTATTTCTTTTCTCGCTCTCTCTCCCTTCGTTTATAATTTTGCTTCCTTTTATTTAAACTCTAACTGTTTTGTTATGCGTGTGTTCATGCTTTTTGTATTAAAAGCATTCGAGCTTAAACTTATAATGGGTTTCACTGCATTTTGTACAGTAACTGAAATAGCATCAGCAGCAACAGCAACAGCAACAACAGCAGCAGTAGTAGCAGCAGCAGCAGCAGTAACTATAGCATGGTATACGCGTAGTGTGATTGGGGGTGGCAATGACCTGTCTTTGCCACACTAACACCCTATTGAAAACGTTTTCAGAAAGCCCGGTAAACATCGCTGAATGCAGTTTACAGATTAAATCTCGAAAAATTGCCAGCATTTCTAACGTTTTGAACGTCAATTGAGTTTCTTCCATGAAAAGATGAATAACAAGAGGACAAAACCGGTGAATTGA
Source organism: Glossina pallidipes (assembly GCA_000688715.1). NCBI lineage: Eukaryota > Metazoa > Arthropoda > Insecta > Diptera > Glossinidae > Glossina > Glossina pallidipes. Next base: position 194,295 of record KK499825.1, read on the forward strand.
TAACAAATCTCTTGGAAAAACTATAAGCGAAAATATTTCAAAAAGGGTTATATCACAGAAACTGTATATTTCTGAGTTTTTTTTTTTTACCCTTTTTTTCTTTTTTGCTTAGTTTCCCTTTAAAACTAATAGCTTGCGATAACTGCTGAAACAACACGAGTTTTTTTATATATATTTATATAGTTGGCTTAGGACTTCCTGGGGATACTGATTAATCAGTTGCTTACTTTCTTGTTCCCTGCTAATCTCTTATAATTAAAATGAATAAATGTTTTACGTCTCCGCCTAGAGTTATTGTGAATCGTGCTTTTACTAGGAAATAGTATGAATTTGAAAAATAAAACCAAGAACTACAGGCGTTATAAGGTGAATTTTGGATATTCAGCATAACGAAAAAAAATCATTGTTTTTTTTTTTATATATATGTGCTTTGCTTTGTATTCTTAACAAATCTACATATCTCGTGCAGTTGACTTTTTTTCTTCTCTTTCACGAGTACATTTCTATCTGCGATTTTCTAAATGTTGCATTATTTTTTTTTTTTTTTTGGCTATTTGTGCGCCACTTTGTAAGTAGATTAAAAAAATTTGTAAGCTTAGTTTGCAAAAATAAATTAAACGAATAGATTTGAAGTTGGCGTCTGTGAGACGGATGGATCGACTTTGATCAACCAAATATTCGCATATAAACTTGCACGTTGAAAAACAAAATTGATTCGTTTTGTTCTCCGCTGGTTAATAACCACCCTAAGCAGCTGAAAAAATTTTAGTAATTGTAGGCGTATTTCGAAATTGATAAAAATCCTTTATGTAAATGCTATACGAGTTTGGAAAATAATTTTTCAACAAACGGACGGATGGACAGTCATAAACAAATCAATCTTAAAATCTTACTCCCGAATCCTAGATATACATATACTTATAAATAACAATGCTGGTTAGACAAGATGTTTTGGTTATTGTGGAGGGGCGTAGAACCGGATCAGACAACTTTTAAATTAGAGGTACGTAAACAGGCCGCGAGTTACGGACATAAAATTTTCAATTTTTTCTCAACTCACTCGATTTTTGCAAATTTAACAACAATTGGACGGATAGATGGACATAGATTAATCAATTTTAAAATTTTGCTCTCGAGACTTTGATACACATAGACTTACACGTGTAAAAACAAAATTGCTGATAAATTACTATGCTGGCTATACAATAAGTTTTAATCCTCGTGGGCGTGATTATAAGCAAATCAACATCGTAAGCCAGACCAATGTAGATATACTTGGCGCTTGGAGACTAAAAAGTCAACGTTTTCTTTGAATTTTTACGTCGTACCTTTGACCATAGCCAGACAGAAAGACGGACATAAGTAAAACATATTCCGCAGTTCGTACTGAGCACAATTAAAAAGTCTCTTGTGCTTAGACTTTTGGTGCTGCAAACAGTACAATGAAATTAGTGTACTTACACTCATTGATATCTGGCTTAATATAGTTTAAGCAAATAATAATAAAAAGACTTTACAGAGCAAAACAGAACAGTACACATACGCAATGGGTGGCCCTAAAGGCTTGTAATACAAACACATTCTCTCGTAGCATAGCACCCGTACTCTATATACGTTTTTGTAGATGTTTGTTATTTTATATGATATGCGTTGCAGTTGTTAATGTATACGAATGACTGACTTGAATGAATGTATGTGTTTCTCCATATATGTATGTATATATATAGTGTTAGTGTGTTTGTATGAATGGTAGGGCAAGTGCAAATTTTCATATATGAACATTTTACTGTATGCATTGCTTGCTGCTCTGTTTTCCACTCATTCATCCATTCATTTATATTATGTTACGCTATTGTTCGAATGAATGCTTGCCTGCCTTATGGGGCTCTAGAGTATGAAAGAAAAAAGTAATTTTAAATAATAAAATAAAAAATAATGAAAGCAAAAAAAGAAAAAAACAAAAATATGTATAAAAGTCTGAATATATATATGTATATATATATATATAAATGTAAATGTATTTCCTTTTGCATTATTTGAAGGACTTCTGTTTTGGCACCTTTTCACATCTTTGAATCAGTTTAGCTTTTTCTCTTGTTTTTTGCTTTTATCATTTATTTTCTCTGAAAACTGCATTCACTTTCATGCTTCTTTAAACGGGTTAGAAATGATTTACACATTGACTTCTTTTCATTTTCATGTAATGAAAGATGAACGCAAGCAGCAAAGTAATTTCATAGTTTACAAGGATAAATGGAAAACAGGTGGCGATGCTGCAAAAAATATTCTATTCACAATTCACTTAAATATTTGAACGCATCGTTTAAAGACTTAAAAGTTTAACTTTTTTTTCAAAATCCTTTCGTTTATCGAGAATTCTATGCATTGGACAATACGTCCAAGCCGCTGAATACGTTTGAAGACTTTCAAAGATGCTTTGCAAGTACTTCCATTCACATTCTAGGCGAGAGTAGTTAACTGTCGGAAGTACCAAGTCGGCTTCGGCGTGTTCACATCCATTTGATCCTATTAGAAAGGAAGGAACTGTTCACTCGGCAAAGGCATAGCACCTACTGATTGGGGACACATCCACTGGGGATTGCAGCCAATCACTCTATCTTTTTCGTTGTCTCCAGTTCTTTGTAACCTTCAACATGTTAAGCGCATTGGGTACATTCCCTAAGTGGTTTAGTCATATTAGGAAAGAAACGAAGTAGAAAAAAAGAAATTTGAGGCGAATTCTTTGTACGCGTACGTAATAGTTTTTGTAAGAAAATAACTACAACGTCGGAGTAAACAGCAACGCCAGAGTGTAAATCTCTGTCAATTCAAAGATAGAGTTTGCTTTTTTGATGCTGCATGGGATATTTCTATCACATTAAAAAGAAAAAAAATATATCAGCTTTCTATTCCAAACTTATTGTCCTCATAAAGTACTAAAAATTAAAGCATCTTATACAAGCGCTCATTTTACAGTACAGACGAACAATTATACGCGACAGTGTTGAAAAAAATCGACATAAGCAGACTAAAGTTATTAAATTTCAGCAACGTCCATAAATAGGTTAACATGTTCATATACTAATACTACTAGCATTACTGGCACTAGCGTGCATTATATGGCGCAAACAAAAGAAATACAACTATGCGCATTATCAGATCGCAAAGACCATAAACGGCCTATATATAATAGATTGCATTTAATGAAACTATAACGATGCTGTGGCTTCAAATATAGACAATACCCATATAGAAAAACGCAAACAAAAGACAGAGATTGAATCTCAAAAATATGATAGAAAAAAATTGAAGAGAAGAGGAGGTTAGTATCATCCATACTGCTCGCATATTAATCCTAACCTCGTGCCATTATTATGTTCAATCAACGCTGAGAATATCAAGAGCAGCATATTCGCAAAAATTAATTTTGGTCATACCCATGCAACACATCAATGAACTCTTAATGAATATACCCTTCCAAATAATAAGTGTGGACAAAAACACATCAATTGTATACTCTCTGAATGTCAAAACATTTCCAATATTAGAATATTGTTTTAGGAGCGTCTAACCCTGGGGACATCTTCCAAATACCCAAAGAACATAATATCCATAAAATATGTAACTTCATATTACAACGACTGGATTAAGTGTATAGTTTGTCCTTTAAGAAAAAGAAGCGATATCCGTAATTGCTAGTGGCCATCCTACTTCTAGTCCTAGGATTCATAATGACAGTAACAACAAGGTATCCTTTGTTATGTTCAACAATATAAAGTTGAAATCACCCTAACTATTAGGAGTAAAAGTTAGTTCGTTCCATTATCTGAGTTCTGAGGGCGAGTGACTTCTTCATTTCAATGCATTATCTTTAAGCAAATGTATGAATGATCCCGCTGAAGCGTACACAATATAGCATTGCGCCGAAGAAATGCCATTTGCTTGTAAATTAACTTTTCCTGCTTAGTTCACAGGATTCTGCTACTAATCCTGGGCAGGGGATGCGTCACGTTGTCCAAAGCCTAAATAACCGTGACCGTGAGTAGGCGGTCCACTAACATCAATCATAAATCTGAAAATCCATGGCGGCCTTATTTGGGGGGCCCAACTGGGCGTGATGTTTATATTTTGGTTTATCCAAATGAAACCGTCAAAAACGAGTGCTAAGAACGATAACTGATGTTGATGGGACTAAAAATGGGCGCGATATGCCAAAAGAGATGATATCGGGAGGTTATAGGACAAGAAAATTCGGTTCCGTAAAGCGTAACTCACTCAGGATATAACTGCTGTTATCAGCAGATATCACTTCTTTCGCTTAACGCAAGTGTCAATAGATGATTTATTAACAGCGCTTTTATTCTGACGGAAATATTCATTTATGGGATAGTTTTAAGAAACGATACATCGTTTTGAGATGGAATTGGAAAATTGCCTGAAAGATGGGAAAAAGTAATAGCTAATGACGGATAATACTTTGAATAAAATGCATTGTACCGATTGAAGCTTCAAAGTTACAAAAAAAAAAAAATTTATTTGTTTACACAATAGGTGTTGAACACCAAATTGAACTAAAGTCAAGAATAACTTGAAATGGATCCATCTTTTATTATAACGTAACAACTGCTTCAATTACATGCAACGTAAATCATACTTTTTTCTATTTTTATGTCAAGTGCGTTTTCATATTTCTTTCATGCTACTTTTTTGTGTTGTAATAATTATTGCGATTGCATGTTGTGGCTTTACATTTACAATAAACTAATGCTAGCAAGTCATTCTAATTGTGTAAGAATATCTTTTAATTAGAGGAAATACAGATGCTTGACTCAAGTTACGATTAACTTTTATTCATAGTGAATACTGATGATTATTTCATGCAATATTTGCTCGAATGATAATAAAAATCGTTAAAAATATTTGGAACGAGATCCCAAAAGCTAAGCAATCATTTTAATTAACTTGAAGCATTTATCACGAATTCAGCTGAAATTCTAAAGAGTCCACTTTTAAAAGAAGAAAGGTTTCTGGTCTCCGTCACGGAATATGCTCGCATGAGTAGAAGTAATTTTTGTATCAATTGTTTTCTAATTTCCTTAAGCAACATTTTCTTGATATTTCAGACTACAACGTTCGCGTTTATTGCACGTTATGTTCACATCTTTATGATTTCCTGTCGAAAGAAAACAAAAAAAAAAAAATTCCGAAAGCATGTAATAATAATCAATCATTAGACAAAAACTGCTTTTGAAAAGGTCTATAGAAACGAATATCAAAAAAGCAAAGCAACAACAACAAGTCACAGTTTACACAGTTTCGTATTGAACGCGAGGAGTAAGGGCCACAAGCCAAGTAAACTGAACGAATAGTCGCCAAGTGTATGCGAATACATCTGAGGCGTTTTTAACGTACGTTAAGTATATTAAAGAACGACATGCAACTTTTCAATGCTTAACTGGAAATGCTTTTTCCTTTTCACTGACTATGACATATTATCATGGTTCGGTTGAATGAATGAATGTCAAAAATTAGCTCAAAAGCATACCGAAAAGGGGACGACGATTATTAAGTAGTAGTAGCAGTAGTACTAGGAGTAGCAGTAGTAGTAGTAGTAGCCGTGGTATAGGATCATAGCATAAGACATGCAATACACAATAACGCAATGTGTTATAATAGCAATAATATGAACGTAAAGAGTAATCAACACCAACTGCGTGTAAGCGAGCAAGTCACTGTTAAGCAGGCCATAAACAAAAGTAACACACACACGCATGCACGCGCACGCAAAACATGCCTAAGCATAGAACATAGCATATGACATAAGGGGCTAATTATTATAAAATATGGGCGTGTTTGTCGGTGTCAAAAAGCTAAAAGAAAGAAAAAACGAAATTATAATAACAGAAACCACAAAGAAAATTGAAAACAGAAATATATCAAAACCTTATGAAGCGAAAATTTAATAACATGTACATGCAAAAAAAAAAAAAAGGAAAGGGAATGAAACGAAATTAATAAAAAAAAAAAAGAAAAGTGTTTTAAGGCCAAACTCACGGTACTTGAGCAGAACATTGCAAAAAGAAAAAAAAAATGCATTGCATTGGGTCCAAAGAGGCAGACATTTATATAAAAATTTATTAAAAGCTCAAGTGCTTACAAGCATTCGCTGACAGAGGCAAGAGTGATAAAGGCACGCACGCATACATGACCACATTTTCATAAAGGATGCAAGCAAATCAATCCATCTTACTTATATAATGAAAGTGACAGCATTTGTGAAGCCGCTTCGAACTTTTTTTTTTTTTTTTAAGGGTGTTTTTCTTTCTTTTAGGCTTTTATTAAATTTCAAATCATTTCAAGTTTCGTTCGCAATTTTTTTTTTTTTTTATTTAATTTGTTATTAAGCAAAAATTCTTTAATGCATTGTTGAGTGGCCACTTCGCTTACAACTCGTAAAGTACTTATGATATATATTTTTGTGTTGTACTAGAAAACAAAAAAAAAAAATTGAAACCATTTTTAATTTATATATGGAAACGGCAGCTATTTAATTCAAACACACATGCATACATTCGTTTATTCGTTCATTCATTTATTCCACACTTCGTGTGCGGTTTTTAATCAGACAACTATAGTACAATTTTATACTCATTGATATATATTTATATGTATACATATATATAAATACACAAACGCACTTTTATATAAACATAACATTCCGTCTCATAATATGAGCAAGTGTTGAATTTAATTGAATTTAATATGCTGGCGGTGTGCTGGGTGTACCGCAATACTCGCATAATTTACTGTTAGTTTATATTTTATGGTGGCTGGCAACACAATATCGTTTGCAGTTTTTGTTTTCTGTTTTCTCGTTTTTTTTTTTTTTTTTTTATTCGGTTTTGTGTATTTTTTCGAAAATTGCAACAATCATCATCAGACTTATGCAGATTTATACAAATATATATGTACAACGGCCATAATTTCTTTTACATTACTAACCATTGTTCGGGTTTATTATAAATTTGCATATAACGCCACAGTGTTCAGTTTATACGTTTCCCTCGCTAGTGATTTATTGATATAACGCGTGTCGTCTCGTTCGGGGCATGTGTGTTTGTGTGTGTGTTTGTGTATGCAGGTTCATTAATAATAGGTGTTCCAAAATAAATTCATAATTTAATTTATTGATCAGAGACACATTTTATAATTCAGAGCAGAGATAAGCAACGGGACTGTCCGTATTTCACTGCCATAACACATGACCATGTCAGAAATTCGTGATTGGAAATATTCGATTATTGCAAAATCCGCCTGAGCAACTCAATGGTCGTGCGGTAGAGTTTTTATTAAATCCGAAAGCCTCAGATGCTAGTGCTTTAAGTCTTTAGTCTTAGAATTTATGCTCTGGCTAAATTTATAATAATAATAATAATACGTGTTGAGACTATATTTTATCAAAAGCAATTATCGATTAGATAAATTAAACAAATTATTATTAATTATCATCATAATTATTAATTACGGTTAGAAATACTGTATCAAAACTGGTTAATAGAAAGCGCTAGACATTAACATGCTCAGAAGTGACTAGGTTGACTAGAAAGGCGCTAGATAACTACTAGAGAAGTTAAGTGTAAGTACAATGTAAGCGGATGGAATGATCACACAAACGAACGGCTGATTAGAAGGGATGTAAACTGCTTACGAAGAGTAGTTTGCAAAGAAAAGCTTAGATCGTTTAGGAAAAAACAAGGTTGACCAAAGGGAAATATCTGGGCTAACAATACTGTGTCAAGCTTGGTTAATGGAAACCCATATATAATTGTTTGCTCAGGATCGACTTAGTTAAGTAGAAGGCAGCTAGAAAAATGCTATGTCAATGCTAGTTAGTAAAAAGCGATAGCCAATAACGTGCTTCGAAGCGCTAGATAATAAGCTGCTCAGAAGTGACTAAATTGACTAGAAAGCCGCTTTGATTGACTACTAGAGGAATAACGAAATGTGTGATACAACAAGAGCGGCTGATGAAAAGGAATCTAAGCTGCTCAGAAAGAGCTGGCTGCTAGGAGATGCTTAAGCCGATTAGAAAAGAGTGCGGATGACTAACGCGGAATACCTCGTTAGAAAGTTTTAAGTTGGGTTTTAAAAGATGGCACTTCCTGGAAAGCTGCCAACAATGGTCTTCACTTGAAGACATTGTTGCTCCATTAGGAAACATTAAAAACAGTTTAAAACACGGTCTAGCGATTTTGAGAAACTTAGATTTACGAACATTTTTAAAAAATCATGTATAAAAATTTGGAGGCTAAAACTAAAAAAAAAAATTCGCAAGCTTCTTTTAGAAGAGCTTCTAATGAGACTAAATCTTTACCAGACAAATCTTCGAGTTTATTCAAAAAAAATAATTAAACTTTCCTTAGGAACATATTGCGTTTTTGATTAAAGCAATCGCTGTAAATTCTGTTCCCCCTCAATTGTGCACTTAAAGAGGCCACGCAAGCTTAATATTGATACCTACGTTTCAGTGTACATTCCATGTCTGTTTTAAAACAGTTTTATATTGACCCATGGCAGTCATAAAATCTGGGTAATGTTGCCACGAAGTTACTTTTTGGAATATTTAATCATGACGGTGTTGCTTTCATTCTGAATTTGATCCGAACATTAGTAAGTCTTGCAGCTGTCGTTCCCTGTTTTAATTGACAACCTGTCACAGAGATATACCTTTTTGAAATGACGTGTCCGTCATAACTATATAATCAAATCATTAAAAACATGAAACCAAACAAAGTTCATTTTGGAAGACCTTTTGCACACTTTTGTATAAACATATCCATATTGCAATAAATTATATTTTATTCCAAAGATAAAGATAACGCAAATCTGCCGGAATATGACGACATAAACTGACTGGAGGAGAGAAACATTTTCACCACAAAGCGCAGAGGTAAGCCAAAGTATAATAGATGGTAAAAAACTCTTTACGAAATTCAGCGATGGCATTCAAATATAACTCGAAACACAGGGGCTAACGAGAAACTCATCGAAAAATGTGCCTTTAAATGAAAAGTTTTCCGTTAAGCAAAATGAAATCATATCTGTTCAGGGTTGTTCAGGGTGGATAGAAGGAGGAAAAAAGGCGAATACCTTTTGAATACAGAACGAACATGAGACCGCCCATTTTTTGTAAGAGGGGCGAAATGATAAGTGTTTTCCTGTTTATTTATCTTCTCTACTCCCATAAGATCCTTTAGTAGGGTAATTTTTGTAAAGCTGCACCTTCTCTTTGCATTGAACATAGAAAGTGAAGAACGTACGTGCCGCGCTCTGGCGAAAAACCTAACACCTTCGGCTGTTGCTCGTGTTGAGCCCCTTCTTTTGTTTTCAAATGCAAGTTAATCCCACTTTGGAAATTTATATTCACTGCGAGTTGTCTAAGCAGAGTCTGGAGAAGACCGTACAACTAGTTGGCATATAAGATATGTCGTTACTGAAACCTCCAATGTCGTTGATTGACGGAAGTCATTCCGCAGTTTTTTTAATACACTGATCATAAAATCAACAAAAACTTACGGTGTAGATTTTCTATTATAAACTGATTTTTCTCTCGTTGCCACTTTAAACTAACGGCGCTCGATGATTCTCTAAGCTTTTTTTGATCTTTAAATATTTGCGTGTTATTATTATGATTAACGCCTTACGGCACAATGAAAGAATGCATTAAAAACACTCAACACAAACGATATTTATTGGAATTTATTGTTTATCATGGGCTCTGAACGATTAGGCCGCACGAACATAGACAGTTCTTCTACGGCAAAGTTGAGACACCGCGAAGTTTTTGTTCTTATTACTAGATATACTTTTTCTTCTAATGAGCTCAGGCTTATTTCAGTCAGGCTAATTTCAGTTTATTCGCGTGCTTTAATCTTTTTGCAGAGATTACGACGATGATTCTCTGTTTCTTACTGTATGTACATACTCTACATGGAACGACGCCACAATGGGAATACGCATACGCATAAAAAGCGAGTTTTTACGAAGGGAAAACTGCAACTGCTCCACCATCTGCCTTGCCATTAAGACTTGGTATTTTGCGACTTTTTCGCACCCATGGGAAACAATCATATATCCCCCCGAAAAGAGTAGCAGAAGAACGACGAAAGAACCAGCCAGTGAAAGCTCGTAAAGCTGGCTATGAGAAATGATGCGAAAGGATTGAAAGACGTATTAAACGAAATCGAAAACACTTCGCAAAATACGGAGCAATAAACTTAAGAAAAGTAAACCATGTAGAAGCTGGACATACAATTGACCAACGTATCTTTGATGCAAACGGAAGGTATTACGATCAAATAAGTGATCATAAAAATGGATGCGAAAAAGTAAAGCGTAAGATTCATTTAATTTATTTACCTGTATTGCAGCTCGTGCTCCTCTACTAATGGCCGGCATAACGCTTGTATGGAGAACACATTGTTTCTTTTGGCCGTAAGTCATGCCTTCCACTTGATAACAATTATCGGGATTCAAGTCTATCGGCTCGGAGTAAGGTTCAACAGTAGTAGTTGGTGTACTTGAATTAACCGGCAGCATACCAAACTGTTCAGCATTGGATAAAACAAAATCTCGACCATTTGCTGCTGATAGAGCAGCATCACGGTCTAAAAAAGCCCCGGAACTACCATATTTGGAGGCGAATTTCTCATTTGAACGTCCCGTTAATCCGCCACCAATGTTACGTCTTTTATGAGTTGAACGCACAAAGCGGGAGAGTATTTGTAAATTTTCTTCGACTGCTCTTTGTTTAGATGATTCACTTTCGTTGTAAGGTATTTTGAAGGAATCGGGGATTTCGATAGATACCGCAAAGCGTTTAGTATTATTCAAGGTTTGCAAATACGGTTCGTAACGTGGCATATATTTCTCTTGTTCACGTAATAATTGTTCACGATCACGTTGCCTTTGCAGCTCTTCACGTTTACGTTGCCGTACACATTTTGGCGAATCGGGATTTCGTACACAGGGCGGTAACTTTGTAGGTTTCGTGGGACGTCTAGTTGTTGTAGTTGTCGTAGTTGTGGTAGTTGTGGCCGTTGTACTAGTTGTAGTTGTGGTTGTCGTAGGTAACGGCAGTATGCTAAACGATTTTCTTTTATCGTTTCGGTCCTTGTTTTGGTCGTTAAGCAATAAAACTTGCGGCACAATAGCGATTTTATCTCTTGGATTGACGGGAGCGAAAAATTGTGATAAACTATCTTCGTCGTCTTCGTTTTGATTATGATAGTAACCACCAAAGGGCGGTACTTGCGGTATTTTGCTGTTTATATTTAAAGTAGATTTTCTAGTGGGCGGTATAATTGGTGCAGAGTATTGAAATATCGGTCTAAACGGAGTACGTGTGGTTGTTGTCGTCGTTGTCGCCGATGATGAATTTCGTTGTTTGTCTTTTTGTAAACTAGGAAACACTACAAATTTCGATTGAAAGGTACTATCATGTTTGGTAAGATTTTGTAAAAATAATATATGCTTCTTGAGATCTTCAATATTGGACGCAAATTCGGGTGTAGCAGGTGTTGTGGACCGTTGTTGTTGTTGCTGCTGTTGCTGTTGCTGTTGTTTATTGGTCGTTGTAATAGGTGCTCTTGTGGTCGTGCTAGTCGTAGTAGTCGTACCACGAAATGTAGCCTGAGCCCATCGGGGATCAGGTGAGGCATTCTTCAAAGCCATAGGTACTATAAATTTACGATCTTCATCGGTTAAACTGGCCGGTAGACCGTTCTCATCCGTATCCTCATCCAAGAGAATAATCTGTTTTTGATCCATTTCTTCTTGTATCGGATGTAAACGTCTTTGCGTTTGCGGACCATAACTGCCCGGCGAATACACTTTCTTAGTCAGATCTGCCTTAACATACCCGGTTTCTGAGTCCCGTAAATCAACCGGTTTAATAAAGGTGCCCAACTTGCGCAAACCCTCTTGATGCATAAGAGCTTGTTCATCTTTCGTAATATTCAGGGGTATGCTGTTATTTGCCAATACTTCTAACTCATTGCTGAACTCGATAAACGGTGACTTAAGGCCTAGACAACTGCAATGAAAAAATATATGAAAATAATTGATTAAATATTTTATAATTCAAAATTAAGATATTCGTTATTTTGCGATAATCCTCGCTGGACATAAAGAAAAGGCAGTTAGTTCTCTTAAGGAATAGTAAGATTAAAAAGTAAAAGGGAATAAAAGAGGCTAAGACCTCCTTCAAAAGGAAATCAGAATAGAAAACGGCAGCTGTATTTTAAAAGATTTTTTTTTTTCGTTTGTTTAAGAAGGATGGATTTAGCCTGTTGAGTATACGATCATATCATTCATTGAAGGTCCCCTTTCACTAGGAGGCAAAGGTACACTGGCAATCATCTATGTACAGACTGGAAGGTTTGGCTCTTGAGGAGTATATCAAGTAGACAATCGGCGTAATAATGAAAATACAGAGCACAATTAATGCTAAACTAAGAAGCACAGTCAGCTGTTTTGAGAAAGAAAGTCAGCTGCTTAGAATGCGTGTTGTTGCCAGAACGAAAGATTTTCTACACTGAAAGGATTGCAGACAATGAAAATGCTGAAGGGATGTCTAATGCTATCAGACTTTTTATAGCTGAAAAGGAGATGCTCAGCTGATCTTCTGTTACGCCATTCCTCACATTCATCAGTTGGCAAAATTCGGATCCTATTTAAGTGGACATTGCTATACGTGAGATTAGTCATAAATCTGTGGTGTACTTTAACTTCTCGTGTCGTAAAGATCACATTATGCGGGGAGTCAAAGACTATGAAGGGACAAATCTTATAACGGACACTATCAAGTTGGTCCCTTACTATCTCGCAAAGTTTCCAATTTTGCTTTCTAATCTTTGCGTAATGTTTCCCCGAATCAAGCGAAGGGTATAACTTAAAAAGCTAATGACATTTATATTGAACACAAATGAGCGCTCTCTGCCTTCTAATAACCACAACAGCATCTAAAAATTTTGTTTCCTTTTATTCGATTAGTTCAAAGTTTGTATTAAGAGGGATAATAATAAATTGTCTAAATTCCTTTTGCTTGTAAAGATGGGAGTTTCTCGCAATTATTTGGCTTATTTATGATGTGCTTTCAAAAAAAAGTTTATTAGAAAAGAGCGTAAAAAAAATCACGCTTAAGTAAAAAGAATGTTTATATCCTTTTAATATAATAATCATTTTTTGATGTTTTTAATATCTTCCTACCATGATGGAGTCTTAAGTTTACCACCATCTTTGCGACATAACATAGGTGTTAATAGGTGGACTTCGAAACAGCAAAATGAGTTCAACTCCATGAAAGTTGAAGTACGCGAATGCTTTCTGTTGAGTAATATTCAAAATTTTGGTTTAGTTCTGAAACTTAGTTCAAACTAATCTTCCCTTCTTCCCTTTTTATTCTTGACTGAAACATTTACATTTACTCAGTAAACCTTATTTTAACGGATTAATTTTTTCATGGATATTATCGTAGCAGTTAACTAACGAGTGTATAATTTATGCATTTTACATTTTATTATTTATCACTGACGTCGGTACAATTGCTTTGGGCATAAGTGAAAGAGGGTATACTAACGTTGCTATTCATTTTGTAACAAGTTGACGCGCATCTCGCATTTCACTGAAGTACAAGAACTCGTTATTGGTTTTGGCGATTGGGCTGCAATATTGCACGATCGTAATGATTGTAAGGAACAGGGCTAATGCTTTCAATTCATATTTTAGTACATTGCAATCTATTCTTGATCTTCCAAAGTATTCTTTTTCTCAACTTTAGCTTTACAAAGCTATAAGCAGTGGATTTTGTTCGCTATCTTAAATTGCTTCCAAACTATTATTGATTATAACAAAATGTTTGCCGATTAAACCAAGAAGAACAGACGGATCGACGGACGAGCTAACTTGTACTCACTTCCTTAATCGATCTGTATAATCAAAAGAGAATCTACCCCAAGTCGTTCTACGTGTTGCAGACATTCGCACAAACTTCACATACCCTTGTACCACAAGTCGTGGATGCAAAGGTATAGTTAAGGTAGCTCCTTGCAGACTGCCCGCGGAACATTCCATTGAAATTAAATCTTTTCCATAATAAGAAAATAAAATGTTAACCAAAAACAGGTTTATGCGATGCACTAAGAAATGATCCCAGTTTTCTGTATAACATACACGACGCATGTAAGCGACGGGTATCAAAAATTCGTCTTATAACGACTAAATGCTTTTTAGATAAATTTTTTCTCACATTGCTTATAAAAAATTTGCGATAAAAGAAAGCTTAAATTCAATTCACTCCAGCGTTAGTAGTTTGTATATAAAAAAAAAGGCTTTTATTTTTTTTTCGTGATAGTTTCTCGAATAGTTTGCAATTCTCAGTTAAACGCTTGTAGCCCAGAATAGCGGACGAGAAGGAAAGTATGTTTTCACTAAAATTCGCAACATTTTTAATCGTAAGCGTTATCGTAGATACCGCAGCACCGGCTTCATGTATTTCACGTGCCGGTAGTGATACAGAAGAAGAATTGTGCCACAACATTACTTGGGGAGCGTACAGTGCACGTGCTGTTCATCTTAGTAGGCATGTGGTTGCCGAAAAAGCAAAAACTATGCGTGTGATATCAAAAGATTTTTCCTATCGACCAAAGGTAGAAAAATTTCAAAAATTTTTGACTTTTCCCCACAAAAAAAAAAAAATAAGGGGGAAAAATTTTAAAATAAATTATATAACAAATTTTTCACAGCCAGGCGAATTGGCATACGAACGCACCATCACCCAAATTATTGTTAGAGATAACTATAGCAATGGTAATGGAGGCTACGCTACCCTCAAGGATGGCGGTCCCAGCACTTATTTCGCTTTAATACATTTGAAATCTCAACGTGGTCATGGCTTTAATTTCACAATTGATTTTTATGGTCAGTAGAAGGTAGAAAAAAAAACAGAAAAAAAATAAAAAATGCAAAGAGAAAAAAACAAAAAAAAAAAAAAATAAAATAAAATAACAGTAAATAAATTTATGTAAATTCATAAAATGAAATTTTAATTAAAAATAATAACAATATTTTGTTCGTAATAACGTATGTACAAGCATAGTATGCGTGCATACGCATAACTACGTGCGCACACAGGAATACACAGGAATGTAATTTCACATGCATACGCGATGCCAGTGCATTTCATTGAAAATAATGAATATTTGCCAAACATGCAACATGTAATTATTATCGGAAATACAGATTTGTGTCACATTTATGCATATTACTGTAATATACATAAATTTCTCTTTCTCGCCTTTACGAGCTAAATCAAAAATGACAAATTTCCCTTAGAAAAAAAAAAAACAAAATGCATGCAATTGATTATTATTTTACATAACATGCGTTTTAATATTTCGCTGACCCAAATAGAAATAAGCGAACTAATCGAATTTTCGGGACACACGAGGATTAATTAAAAAATTTGGGGAATTTTTAAATTTCCATAGCAATATAAAAATTCATTTATTACATTCGCGTCTCAAATAGCTTTCTATTTTACGCCGGCTCATTATTTGCCCATCGAATGCGTGTGCTTTCTCTTTGCAGTTTTTATAGATAGCCCAGTTCAGATAATGTTTTACATTGAATTGAAATTCATTATACCCCACACCATTTCTGATACAAGAGTATAGTAAATTTGTACGAATGTATGCAACATGCAGAAGGACTTAAAATCAATCCAACAGTTATTATACCGATCGATTCAGAATCATTTTCTGCATCCATCTGCTTGTCTGTCCGTCTTGTTTGTTACACCAGCGTGCTTTGGCCCAAAGACGAAGCCATTGAAAATCGTTTCAATCGGACAAATTGTTCGAGAACTTCCGATGTAACGCCTTATTCTGAAAAGTCAACATATAGATAACTGTGGGATGGAGGGTATTTAAAGGTAGGCCATGTCCCACTTTAGTGCTTTTACCTCTTGTTTGTATTTAAAATATTCTTCTCTCAAGCAGGCAGCATTTCTTTGAAATGAATATTAGACGACCGAAAAATGGTAATTAAGCAAACCTGCGAACAAACACATACTTAGAAACATTTGCGATGTTGCGAGTGGTCATGCGAATTGCGTCCATCCGATATTGCGATATTAGCATAAGCGATAGCAAGTCTTTGATATTAAATTCGTCGAAACAGCCGATCTTTTGGCATTGTGGCATATTACCATACTTTGATGATGCTAGAAGTACGCTTACTTCACTTTCACACACGTTCGTTTCTCATCTGCGATCGAGTGAATAAGAACCGCGACTACCAAGTCAGTGTTCGTAGGTTTAAATCACAGTATGGTAGAACATAGACGATCATACCTGTTGCGAGTGCTCAGTTGATAACTTTTACCAATTTGGGCACGCACCCATTAAACTGCTTCCTCCCTCCTTGTCCAAGATATTTTGCCTTTTTACTTATTACAGCGTGTGTTCTTTGCCTCTGCTTTGAAACTGTATGGTGATAATTAGCTATGACAAGCTGAAACTTGGGAAGAAATTAGAGCAACTGATCTCACATCAGCTCATAAAAAAAACAAACCAAACTCGAATGCATCTATAAAAGCATTCTACTTGAGTCTCATTATAATAACGTTTACTGGTGTGTAGCGAAATTCATATGGCGAAAATGTATACGTCTTTTGCACATTTGGTTTGTGCCTAATAAGCTCATAGACTGAGAGTGAACTGCGTTTTTAACAATTTTCGAGTAAATAACGCTGCACGATTTTCCGCATTAAGAACATTGGAAACAATTCTTTTTTTTGATTGCTTTGTAATTTCACAAGCCAAATAAGGTCTTTAGTGAAGCCTCGAGCAGCGGTTAGATCTTCTTCTTATTCTTCTAGAATTCAACAAGTCAACAAAAGATTATTCATTATGCTGAGCCGAAATTCAATGGGCTCAGTGGTCTGGATGTTTATTTATAATCGATCTTTTTCCTCCACTTTTGACAAGATTTCCTTTCCTGATGGACGGATGGAATCAGCAGCCCATTCTGTGTTTGTAAAGCCGCGATATGCGAAATTCATTGCACTTACTGTCACTCCTAATGCAGTTAGGCACGTTTTGATGTTTTCATCAAGAGGTTTTACGTTAAACTCGTTTTATGTTTTTAATATCCACCGCTAACGAATAAAAACTTCCTCATCCTGTTTACAACAGCCAAAGTAAGCTTCAAGGATATCACAAAACGTACGCCTTCTTGATTAGTGCTAAATTTCAAATAGATAGCCATGTCTGTCCGTATGTCCGTTTTTTGTATATGCCTGTGCGGAGGTGTGCTGTTGACATCCTCCTGGTCGCAAACATGAAGCTATCGGCTTTAAATGGGAAGTTCTTGTATGCATGTTAGTATTAAAAATGGCCGAAATCGATCAAAGGTCGCGACTGCAACACCACTGCTTGTAGGCTTTCGCTCATTATCCATCAATTGTAATGGATAGAAGGTTGAAATTAGAAATGAGAAAATCTATCTTAAAGAGAACAGAGTTAGATTTACAAAAAGCAAGAATAAAAAGTCTTGTCACGATTGCTTCTGTAGTTAACTTTGAAAATCTCGTTCAATTTTTCGATCAGTCCTCGAAAAATCACCAACAAAGGCTGTACTATATGCTTGACAAGTATGATGGCTATTAATTTTAATTTGTTTAATAATTTTAAATTTATATGTGTGTATATAATGGTTTCCAAAAAAAAATTTATTGTATGATTCTCATTATATTATATTATTTTTGGTCTTGTTCGTCTCTAAGCCAAAAATTCATTCATTAGAGATTAAGCAAATAGTGCCAATGGTTGAAAACCACTACTCTCATATGCATATGTACACGCGTACACGCATATGCATACACACATGTATTCATATGATTGTTGATTCATATTGAACGACTGACTGCATACATAGGCAGTACGTTCGAGTCAGTTCAATTTTGAATCGTTTCATTTATTTCAAAATTTCAAATTAATTGACATGATATTGCGGTCATTTGATATATTGGGACCTCATGACGTAATTCGTTGCACAGAACAATCAATAAATAAACATTGGATCGCCTAGAGTATTAATAATAAACGATTTTGTAACAAATACTTAATCGCAATTATAATTAAATTAAGTTTAATTTAAAATTTTAGTTAGTTTACCAAAAAAAAAAACAAAAAATGCATTTGTTAATAGTAAGGATAATAACAAATACAACAACATATATAATGTTGTAATAATTTTATATCATAAAAATATATGAAATAATACCTTATTTAACATTAGGTTGACCCTCGTTGGTAGTACACATCTATTTTTGTATGAAGTGTGTGCGTCAATTTGACTCAGACATTAAAATTTGAAGATTTTTAAAAAAAAATAAAATTTTATAAAAAAATAAATTTTTTTATTTTTACTAAAGTTTACTAAAAATAGCTTTCCATAAACACTCCTTTTTTAAAGTACATTTTCCGCAGATTTCCTTGTTACATTTAGCGTAGACCGCTTTACTGGCATCTCTTTCGCATGACTGAATGCCGAAAATTTATCTGCACGTATTGCGTAGATGGCTACCAGGCTTTAGTTGAGAGCCATTGCTCATCGACGGCTATGTCGGATTTACAATCCTGGTTGTTCTCAGTAAACTTTTCTCATATTTCATTATTGAATGGTACGGTTTGACTTACACCCGTCAAAATATGTAAATCATTTATGACTTTTTGGAGCTAACGGTTGGAGAGGAAAAGGGCTTAGTACTTGTGTACATTTAATAATCAGCACATGTTTTTACAACGACTATTCAGAGCCGATAGCCTGTGTTGCTAGTGCTCAATGTCTTTTGTTTAATCTAAGAATTTATTTCATTAGTCTAAAATTATAATAATAATAATAATAATAATACAACGACTATTACAGTTTTTCTCAATACATAGCAATAATATCGTAAATGAGTCGACTCAGTCCAAACGACTTGGTCCTGCATAAAACGTGACTTATCGATAGAATTGCGTCAGACTGTAATCGAAATTAAAACAAATGAAAGGGAAAGTTGCACTCGCGTAATCGTTATTATCATCCACCACCAACCTGTACCACTACTTTAGAAGAAATTTCCACAAATTTCGTACATTAGCACGTTCACACAACCTTTTGTCTAGTATACCTTCGAAAATCGTTCCTTTCCCTTCTTTTTCTTTCTTTTCCTTTTTGTAATCATTACCGTAGGATGAGGGGTATATTCATTTTGACAAAGCGTTTGCAACGCCCCGAAGCAAACATCAGAGACCCAAGAAAGGAATATGTCTTTGATCAACATCAAATTCTAAATCGATTGTGTGTCCGTCCGTCTGTGTAATGTCTGTTACGAAAGTTCTGCTGGCCGCAAAAATGAAGCTATTAATTTTGGCAGAAACATTGGAAGTTCTTGCACACAGCTTGGTATTGAAAATGGGCCAAATCGGTCGAATGACACACCTCCAGTTCTACGTAAACTGAGGACACCTCCATTCTCCAAAAGGAATAAAAAATTTGTGGTTTGCTCATTACTCATAAAGTGAAGCAGATAAATCTACAAAAATTTGATCCCACATTCCATGGGCCATACTGTAGTACCTCTATAAAAATGGCCACGCCTACTTTGTTTTATAGTGTGTTACATTTTCAATTTATTTTCAAACCCGTAATAGCGCACAACAACAAGCTTCAAAAACCTCATAAAGTATATAAATTCTTGGCCCGTTTCAAGTTCGGAACCCCTCCATTCATTTGTACATCTGTCCGTCTACGAAACTGTGTGGTATCTGTGGTAAACATTTTCCCATTGTCAAAAAGGGAGATATCGCTTACAATTTTGCAAAAATATTTACAAGTGACCCAAACAATTCGAAGAACACACCTAAAAGGTCTATCCGTCTATGCAACAGAAATATGGAACACCGATGTTTCCCGTGTTTTTTGTTTGTTATTCGTAAACAAATTTCGCTTTCTCTCGCCCGGATTACCGTTGCTCCTCAATCTCGAAAACGAATTTCGCAAACCATCTTCGACAGGTCCGAACATCTATAACTTTATTTTCCAACTTTGCTATTTTGCTAGAACTCACATCAAATGCAATGTCTTACCAGCTCACTTTACCCAATGCGGCATTGAAGGTAGTCCTCTTATAACCCATGGGAAGTACAACGAATAACAACACATGACGGCTCCCACCCGCTTGTCTTGAAATGACAAGTGAAATTAACTGCAGGTAGTAAAATACGACTGAACTTTCCCGTCAACGTATTATAAATAAAGAAAGCTTGAACTACACAATGCTACACAACGATCACAGCTTTCATGAGCACAAAATCGCACGGCAGTCCAAACTGTTTATACTTTTCTGATATTACATTCCATTATCACAATTGCAGTGATGTCGAAATTATGTTGCAACTGACAGCGTTTCTTCCACGTCCACTCGAAAGGAGTTAATGAATTTGTATTCTGAAACAAATATTGATTTTTCGTTCAAAAGTCTGTTACAGTTATTTATCGAAATACTTTGTGATTTAAGAGGTCGTAATTCTGTGTCAATAAAACAAAAGAAAAAACGTTTTTTCATTATTCCTTCACACTTTTTAATTCTCTTTCGAGGAAGAAAAATGAATCTTAAACACCGTTGCCTATACTCTTGTACAACGAGTGGTAACATTTACACATTTTTTTTTTCTGTTATTCCAAAAGTAGACATTCATGTCCTGCAACAATTAGGCAACCGTTTCAAATATTCAGTCCGATAAGGTGCTGATCTATAGTTTAACATATGTGCTGATCTTATTATTGACCTTAGTATTGCTGATGTTCTGAATGAAGACCACTTGAATTATTGTTACGGAAAGAGGAGATTGATTTATCGATATGTCTGCAGTGTGCCTGCAGTGGACCCGTCACGCCTGTTACACTTGATTATTTTACGAAACTACTTAAAAACAATATGAGCTTAAATAACATTACGAGACCTGCATGCATGCTATGCAAAAGCAAAGCGATTACTTTGTAGAAATTTATTATTCTCGATACTACGGCAGCAGATTTATAAAAGTCGTATCGTTTAAGAATAATCAATGAAGGGGCTAAAGCTTTCTTCAAATTTTCACTTGGCGAAGATATAAAAAATCCTTGGTTTCCAGAATTTTTATACTCTATACCACCGGCGGTACAAGGGTGCATTCAGTTTGTGCGTGTGTACATGACATCCACAGGACCTTGAGTTAGATCCATCTTTTAATATATTTTTATAGTTTATCCGTACATCTGTCCGTCACATTTCCTTGTGTTCACACAAGGCTTATAGGCCGCAATTTTCACGATATTATGATGAAATTCGCCGTACTGATATGTTTTGATTCACTCCGACCACTTCGAATCTAAAGCTTTATTTTCAAAAGTCGTTATATGAGTGAAATAGGGTATTAAGGGCGAGCCATACTGTTTTTACTTGTTAATAATAAAAATTAATTCAAAGGATTATATTTCAAATCACATTTCCATAAGGTGGGAAAATCAAAACTTTGTTTGTTGTTGTGTCTCTAAACACTCCACTGAGAAAACTGAACTGAGCTAAGACCGATCTTATAGATATATAAGATTTATTGCAAACCACTGAACAGAAAACTGAACGAAGTAGACTCTGTGTGGGAGTCGTCCATGCGTCAGGGCCGCAAATTGCCCTACTAGTTATGTTAGGGTACATTGGATTTATAAAACATTCTGGAGCGATTTCCAATTCAAACAACATTGTCAAGAAAACATTTCTCTTCTAAGCTTTTACAGCGACCCCTCTTAACAAATTTTGTCGACTTGGAATCGCTTAATTATTTCTTTTTGAGCCAGCAAAGAGAAAATACAGAAAGCATTCATTCTTCTTTCATATGAAAACGTTTCCAAGTTTTCTAAACGCATGAGTTAACTGAGTAGATCAGTTCAAAAGAGGCAAAAATCTTCCTTTAGTACTCATGCAAAGCATGAATATTTCTTACAAATCTATAAATTAGCATAGGGTGTATAAAATTCATTGTAAGACGGTGCGTATGTAATTTAATTTTAACGCAAGAAATCATAACATACCTTTAGGCGATGTCATATTATATGATTAAATAAATTTAAACGGCTTGAAGAAATGAAGAGAATTTTTTAATGCGTGCAACGTACCACGCAGATCATTGAAAAAAATAAAGTTTCTCCATAACTAACTAACCATTTCATTACTGCATTCTGCTATCAATACACTATCAATGAGAATGACAAACGTCATATTGCATTCATTTTGCGGTTGTTCAGTGTGAAAGCGTTTTTGCATTGAAACCGTAATTTGAGTGTTTTTTTTTTTCATTAAAATACTTTTGTATTGGCGATGAAATATATTAAACATTATACTTAAATATCCCATTAAAGACAGTCGTATAATAAATTTTAAACATATATTATGTGAACATCGAACGTCGAGCAACAAAGTAAACCGATGAGAAAAATGAACTCGCATTCACTTACATTAAAATTACTTTTAATAATTTGTGTACTCAATGTACGAGCACTCAATCATACTTGGGGCTCTCTGGGCATATATGATATATTGCTGGCGCGCGATGATGTACAACATCCAGGCACCCTTATGAGTGTGACGTCTCAGTATATAGCATTTCCGCCTAAGGTAAGCGAACCGTTAAAAGTTAAGAAGACACGATAGGAGCACGAAGTAAAATGTAAGGAAATGATTTTTGGTCTCGTTTTAGTATCGTGGAAATTATGTAATCATATCGGCGGTTAGAGTTTGGGATTGGGGTTTCCCGAAAAGTTTTGCATATATTGACTTAGTTGACGGTGGTCCTGGTTACCGTCATTGCAAGCTATATATAGAATCACAACGTGACGAAGGCTTTCATGTTAGTATTGAATACTTTGGTCGTTGAATACAATAAATATTGAAAAATGTGTTTTCTCTTCTCTAACATATTTCCTTTAATATATTAAGTTTAAGGAGCATTTTAAATGAATAAGAATTTAAACAACGAGGAAAAGGTAAAATGTGTGCAGTTTTAGTATTATTATTATTATTATTATTATTATTATTATTGCTATTATTAAAAGATTTTTTATTGTTTAGAATATTTACTTAAGTTTTAGAGAGAAGCATAATAACGAAATATATTTATATATATATGTTTTCTAGTTATATTTCTGTTTATTAAAATCTAAATATTATTTTAAATATTTATAAAAAAAAGAGAAAAGTTTTTCCATTGCTTTCATCTTTTCTCGCTCAACACATAATAACAATAAACCACATATTCAACAAACTTTATACAAAATTGTTTGCAAATATAAACAAACTTATATGTGTATATATGTATGTACGAAACTATATGAGCCGTACCGAGATGTATGCCAGAGACGTAGATAGTTTTTTTTCTCATTTTCTTCCTTAAAATCTTTAAGCAAACATTCAGGAAGTATTTCAATAGAGAACTAAGCATACGATAATAGCAAGAAAATTGGATTTCATTCAGATTTTTCTCCAGTTCCACTTGGGACATATATGCGAAAACCTAACCGCTTAAAGTTGTTAGCTGTCTTTACCTTAGGATAGCGGTAACTTGCCACTTAACAATGCCGGTCGCCCACTGGTGGTCTTTTTGTCGTCGAGGTTTACACACCAACTTACCGACAGTCAGTTGTTATGCTTATAAACAGTCATTTGTCATTTAGTATTGAGATACAACGACTTGCTTTGGTCCGCAAGCAATTTCGTCCGAGATTAAGAAGAGAACAGATATTCCGAGCGACAGTCTAAAGTAAAACAGAGTTGGCGACAGATAGGATCTGCAGCCAAGCGGCCGTCCAATAGAGGGTTCAAAAAATGTAAAATGAGCTAAGCAAACTTTGCTTTTGAGTGCAGGTTTATAACAAGCGGTGCAACGTACCACCAGGTAGTGAAAGCGAATATAAGGTGTAGTAGACGTGAGCCAATAGACTGAACACGCAATTGCAAAGTATTCCATATCGCTAAACTACTGACAACATATAGTCGCCGTTCATATTTGCGATCGCAGTTAGAACGTTTTCTGCACCTTCTTGATTTTTATCTCTGTAGTGCACACTGCACAGTGCACAGTGCATGCCTGACAGACAGTTTAGCTTTAAACACAACAGCAACGACTTGCAGTAGATGCATTTATCAAAGCAAGAGTAATGAAGACCTTCGCGAATTCCGTTGAACGTTGCTTAAGAAAATTAGCATAAGCTTTAACAAATTTCTTCTAGGAATAAATGCAAAGTTTAGCGTTGCTGGGAATTATATTTCAAAATATATATCAAAAAAAAAAAAAAAAGAAGGAGAGTGGCAGAGAACTATTTCCCCTTTCACTATCGATCGAAAGGTTGACGATAGTTATTTAAAGGGTTGGCCGAAAGAACTCTCCTCCCATCCGTCTATTCGTGCGAGCAGAGTTAACAGAAAATGCATGCGATTTTTGAAGTTATGAAGTATGCACGGTCTGCCCTTTTTCTCAAGGGCAATTTTTGCAAATTGTGACGTTTTCAAGAAATTGTGTTAAACGAAAGAAAGAGGCGCATCATCCTCTTCTTAGATAATTTGTATCATAGATAAATTCGTACCATCGTGTCGTTATGTATACACAAAGCAAACATAAGAGGTTCGCCAAATATTGTTAATCGTTTAAAGGTTGACGCATTGCTCTTACTTATCCGCGATTTTATTCTTTGGCCTTCTGCGCCCTAAAGATCTCGTCGCAATAAAACTTTTACGTTTGTCGATAAAACACATGTCACACGTGGTGTTCGCAAACATCGTTTGAAATGTAACACCATTTAGACAGTGTTTCTGAGGTAAAAACAAATGATAGGTCGGTTGCATAATACTAACATATGTTCCCTGCGCACACAAAAGTCCACTTCTTTTGTAATAGACGACTGTACGTCCTATCGCGCAGATGTTTGATGATGCAATTAAGAGCAAAGTACTGAATATTATTGTGCGCTTCGTCGTCGATTGTGGGAAAAAATTATTCTTTGAAAAACTCGTATTGCAGCAACAACACACCCCACTTACGCTACAAGGGTATATTAAGTTTGTGCGGATATATGCAAAAGGTCTTGAGACAGACCCAACTTTTATTTTACTAATGGATTTAGAATCATTTTCTGCATTCATCTAAGTCGTCTGTCGGTCTGTCCATATTTTTTTTGGCGTTGAACCGCCGCGATTTTTAGGATATTTTGTCATAATTTATTACACTGACGTGTTTAAACACAAAGACGGACGCCATTGAAAATATTGCTAAGACGACTGGCGTCTTTTGAAAAACCGTCATATGACTAACTGAACTACGTGAAGCGGTGTGGGATATTTAATACTGGGTCGTAGCCCATTGAAATGTTTTTATGGATAGAGAAAGTATTGTAAATATTAAAAAAAAAAGAAAATAAATAAATAAAATTTCAAATAAAGTTCTGTTTAACTTTCAATAAAATAATACTTTATGACTTTTTTTTTTATTATTTTTCTGGTATTTAAATAGAAATAGAAAGGGAAAAGAAATGTCTTCAGTGTGTTATTGTTTGAGGTTCTAAATGTTTTATTTTATTTATTTTTTATTAATTTTACATTTACTTAATCGCAAAAGTATAACCAAGAGTTACGTAACACGAAAGTAATTTACTTTAGATTAATAGCTAAAAATAATCATAAAATTATTAAATATTTATGTTACAGTAATAATAATATTAATAATAATATTAATAATAATAATAATAATTGTTTAAAAGAAATTAAAAATATATATATGTATATATGGATATTTGTGCAAAATATATCATTTTCCATAAATTTCAACATGAAACATTAAACCATAATTGTACTGAGATTGTAACTGCAGTGTTACAAAATTAAATCCGGGTCCACCCGAATATATTGTGGCGTGTCCTCCTGTACCATTGGTAACCTGGTCGAAGGCACGTATCCCGGTTATGATACGTCCATTACCAACACCCTAATGATTAAGTAAAAAAACAATTGGAAACGAAATAGATTTTTAAGTCGAATGAGAAAAAAAGCAATTGATTAGCATGATAATGGAATGTGAAATTAGGATTAGAGAAATGAGTCCTTCCATGAATTTATTTATTTATCCACCAAAAGAATTTGCTTCTTTGTTCAATTTCCACTACTTTTCATTATCATCAAATTGTCTTCCGAAGTATGATAATAAACTCAAATTTAATTGATCCGTTGATCTCTGTGCTAATAAGATTAGATAGATACTAGGGTTTATAAAAGCCGAATCGGAAGCGTTCCAATATCCATACATTGCAAAAGAGATTGCGTATGCCTTTGATTAGACCTACACTTGACTACGCTTTCGTCGTATTGACTCCGTCCCATTGTTGTAATGTAGATTTTTTCGAATCAGTACAAAAGCAATTCGAACTTTTTGCCTTAAGGAATTGGCCGGAGGGCTGTCAATCCGTATGATTACAACCATATGAAAACAGATTGCTATTAATAGCTTTAACTTCATCTCAAAGCTTTAGGTTGACTTTGGAGGATCAACTTTTTAATGGAGCGAATAAATGTTCCTACAGTTTCGCCTGCCTCAATGTTCCCACCCGTCCAATTAGAAGCTTTTGGCACATAAAATTCGAATGAATTGTTTATCCCACTTAGGGTTACATGGAAAATCTTGAACTTAGTTTACAATCCAATCTCAATCCTGTACAACCCAATAAAAAGAGCTTTTTCAAGCTTTGCCGATCCCATGCCTTAGCAACACGTTACACGATTTAAATGATGTATCAAAGTCAACTGATGGTGTTGAATTAAAAGTTAGTAGGCTTGGTTTGGTTTGCGTCTTCTTGGTGTTCGTTCACTTCGCAATAGTTATGGCCCCTAAGTTTCGAAGTTTGCACACAAGTATACCTTTCGTTTCTTTCACTCTGTTCCTAAAAATCGGGTTTTCTTCTTTTCTCTTTTACTAAATAGTTTAATATTGCACTTAATTAGTTAACTGGTTCTGTGCTCACGATGCGGGGGTTGGCCACACAACAACCAGCCTTCTACATAAGTAATCTTAAGAAATATTATAACTTTCCGAGTTTGGCTGAATTGAAATTCAAAGAGTAAACATGAACGGTAGACAACTCGTCCTACGTGATAGGTATTAACTTTCCATACTAAATGAATGCGGAATATTTGAACTGGATGCGATAATTCCTAAGCACTTATGGGTGTCCTAATAAAAACAACCCAAACATATAGTTTAAGAACCATTCCGATATTGTGAGTATATGCACAAACAGAACAAAAAACTACTCAGGGCATAGTTACTCGCTTTACAAAAGCATCACTTCCCGATGGTACTTTATCAGTACAAGAAATGTGTATAAAAAAAAAAAATAAATAAATTTATGAGAATATTAATCGCAAGCAAAAGATTTCCGGTACCATGAAATGCGAAAACGAAACGCAACTTCGCACTCTGTTAATATATACGAAAGTATGCATGTGTGTGTATATATGAGCGCAAGTTTTTGCGTCTACGAATAAATAAATGCTAGGAGAGCGAATGAGCTAAATGAATGAAGCGAAACGAATAAATCAATAACACGAACTATGCGTTGAATTTGTTAAACACACACACACCCACAAACGTACTTGTGTACACAAAGTGTCATAGTATAATTTTTTTGAAAAAAGAAAATACCAAAAACACAAATATTAACTTTCGCTGAAAAATCTAAAATTCATTGAGAGAAGTTTTTGTAAAATGCTTAAGAGTATGAATAAGCGTTTGTGTAGGTAGGAAACTTGCTGGAATATTGTATTAGGTAAGATGTCAAAAAAGTATTGGGAATTTTAATTAAAACTCTCCTTCTAATTATAGAAGGCATTAAAAAACTTGAGTTGATTGAGCTCTGGAATGGTTGGCTGTTGCAACATTTTAACTATTTCCTTACAAAAATTGCTTACGTTACTTATGTATGTAAACAAAAAATTCGCTTTAAATTTCTTTTTCCCATTTTTGGTTTTTTTTTTCGGGTGAACTGGACGCAGCATAGTAGGTATGTGACCAATCGGTAAATGCTTGCAATAATAGCTACGACCAAAATGAATTCTACCGCACTTGAGATTTGAGTTCTGCGACCACTGACTTAGTAGCTGTCTACTCTGGCCTGCCAAACGCTAAATGTGTCAAAAAAAAAGGACGACGAGTTTGATGATCTTTTTCCAAAAATTCATATGCGTATAGAATACAAGACAATCATAAGCAGACTTAACGTAACTGAAGGCCTATCTTGCTTTAACTGACTAATTGACTGAGTTCGATACGAGTTTTCAAGAAAATCTTCATCACCGGCCCACGTGAGTTGCTGCACCACTCTTCGACCCAATGCCCGCGCATAAAGACATTGTGTCAATAGTTATTTATAGTAACAGATTATTCTGTTTAGAAAGCTATTCCTAAGTGTCGTCATAGGTTAACTATTTTGGAGAATTATAGTGGGTGAGTCGACAAGAAAGCGACGGTTTCTCATCGAGGACTAACGCAGCCAGAGATACGAATTTTTACCAACTCTTATAAAAGGGTTCTCAGGCATTTCCTTGAACGTGCAACATATCGTACAGTTCGATTTTGCTCATTCCCGTAACCTTTTCTCAAAAGTAAAACTCGGCAGAAGTCAAAGCATGATTCCGGCAAAGTAGTTCCTAAAAAACTACAACGTATATGCTTAGGTGTTAAAGTAAATTTATCTCTTACTCTGGAAGAAATCATCTAAAATATTATGAAAAATGAAAAACAAAAAAAAAAAAAACGATGAAATAAAGGGCTTTGTTTCATTCAATTCCCGGTACTTTTTTGACAAATTATGCACTAATAAAAATTTGAAGATGTGGAAATAAAACAAAAAATAAAATGAACAAAATAATAAGAAAAATCGCAAATGAACCCACAACTCAAGTGGGAACGTAAATGTTTCAATTTGTATTTTTGTGAAGATAAGAAAATATCTTCGTATGCCTGCTTGTAAGTACGTATGTGGATTTGAAATAAAAACGAATTCTGAAATGTGAAATCAGCAAATACGCACATTTGTACGTGCGAACATACACGCACACACACACACACGTGCGCTAACGTACACAAACGCATATAAGCACACACGCATGGGCGTGCACTCATTCATAGACACATACGTACATGCTACACATATGGAAGTGTAGTGATATTTCCTTCAAGCAATTATTTTTTTTAAGCAATTTTTTTCACTACCGTGATGAATATGAATCCTTGGCATATACGTATTTTTTTTTCTTTTTTTTCTTTTTTTTGGTGCGGTTATGTAGGAAATGAATGCATGCAATGAATGAATTTCATGAAAACCTGAGTTTTTCTTACGTTTTTTGGAAATTTAATTTCACGATTCACATATTTCTCTGGTGACGATGCATTGAATACTTGCTCTGCATGCAGTAACTGGGCCGAATTAGAGATATTACCCCATGTGCTGGAGATAGCATATGAGGTAGCAGCCAAGCAAGCCAATGCAGTCAAGGCCGTCAACCTTAGTTTAAACATTCCGCATTCGCTCAAGTCTCTTCCCCTCTTTATTAAGACTTTATTCCGTTTTCTCCCCGTCTCTTTTTTTTTTTTTTGTTTTATTTTTTCTTTTTCAAAATTAATTTATTTCTTGATTGTAAAAATTACAAAGAAAAAAACAAAAATCTTTTTTGATCGTCGGAGGTTTTCTTTTTCTTTACTCTTCTTTTTAAAGAATTATTTACTTGTCCGTTGCAGCATAGCTCGAAAACTGTTCGAAATGACTCGTGACTTGAAACTAATCTTTGCTTTCTCGCTTCAAAAATCTCTAAAGCTTAGCTGAAGTAATCCATCAATATGTATTTATATATACATATGTATGCATATATTCAGTTCATTTCAATATTCTCCTCTCTCTGCGTATTGTGTCTGGTAAGAAATTTAAAAATAAAATTTTTTATTTAAGAAAACGAACTAAAATTCTTATCAACTTTTCGCTTTATTTCATTCTACGATTATTTCCTCGAACTCTTAAATTTCTTGTTTACTTCTCTTGCAAATTCCTTATATTGAGACATTTTATATTTGTTGTAATGATGTCATGAATAATTGAATAATCGAAAGAAAAACAAAAAGCAAATAAAATAAAATAAAAAACTAATGACTAATCGTTAAAGAGAAAAAGGAAAAATCATATGTTATGTGATAAGCAAAATTAAATCATTTGGAAAACTAAGATGAAATGCATAACCAATACATCACGTGCATGTTTACTGACCCACTCACGAAGATCTTTGTAACGAACTGTCTCTTGATTTGTGCGCTGTACTTGATTTTTGCTCTTGTAATAGCTTCGAAGGAGAAAATATTCGTCCGTAAATTCCAAGAAATGAGCGACGCCGAGCAAACGGGCTGCTAAACCTCTAAGACAGTAATGCTAGTTTCAATAGGCGGACCGGGACATTTTTTTAAATCGATTCCATTGTATATATTTATTGAGAGTATCACCACTTTTCATCTTCTCCCATCGCTGCATACATCGTTACGTACAGACATGGAATACAAATTTGCGATGGATACGATAGGTGTAAGAATAAATTTGTTTCGTGTTTTTTTTTTTTTACACTTCAACTTTATTTAAAGTATTCTTTGTGTAAACTGCAATCATCGAAATATTCCCTATCTTCTGGCACTTATCGGGTGGTTTATGGATACCCGTGTTGTAGAAACTTGCCTGTTTGGAAGTGAAATAGTTGTCGACCCACTTTCACACATCTTCAACTTCTTCGACCACTTAGGATGTTAGATATGGTTGCGTCGTTCTGACCCTGGTCCAGCCCTGGCTGGAGAATATGCGAGATGTGGTAAAACTTCGCTGACGACACCTTGGCCCTTTCGTAGTTTACTGCGCCTTTACTCCAAGCTAACATAATCATTCCGTAGCTTAAGCTGGCTTTTTTTCCTGTTGATTTCAGTCCAAAACAGAGGGAAGAGATAGTTCCATAAATGTCTTAAACTAAACAACAGAAACTTACTTCGTTCAAAGAACAATACCTAAGTTATCTCCTTCCTGAAATTTCGGAAAAATCGAATGCTTCAAGTTCCTTTTTATGGAATAATTGAGCTAAAAAAGTAGTTTGCCAGATTTCATGCGAAAAATGTGAAATTTGAAGACGATGAACGACCTGGAGATCCACAAAAGATGTTGGATGAAGAAATTCAAAGTTCGCTGGATGAGAATACAGCACAAACCGAAAAAGAGCTTGTTGTACAAGTAGGAATTAATCAAAAGTCAATTTCAATGCAACTGCATAGGAAGAGTAAGATATAGAATAAAGGGAAATGGATTTCACGTAGGCGGACCGAAGAGAGCAATGTGAAGTTGACATCTGATTGCTTTTCTTAAATCGCTATAAAAGGAGGCATTATTTTTACCAATGTAAAGTGAATCCTATATGATAATCGTAAACGGAGAGAAGCATAGGTTGCCCCAGGACAACAATCCATGTTTCTTGGAAAGCCGAATGTTTGGGAACGAATCATCTACTACGAATTTTTAAAGTCTGAGAAAACAGTTACACCTAAACGATATCAAGCAGACCTTGCCAACTAAGTGGGGCACATGAGAAAGAAAAACTATTTATTTACGAGCAACGGAACTCAAAAATGAATTTACGGCCTTCCGCTTAAGCAATCAAAGAAATGATCTTCAACGCGAGTTGAGAAATTCTCGGAATTGCGACTTATTCTTCAGGCGTGGCTTCTTTTAAGTACCACTTACTCAGACCGAGGAAATCATCTTTAACAAGTAAGCAGTGCATAAGATTTCAAAATGAGCGAAAATAAGTCGATGATTACTTCGTCGCGCGAGGACCGATAATATTGTTGCTAAAAATTTCAGTTATTAAACTTTGTAATCAGTAGGTTTTTTAAAAAAACAGGGAGAACTTTTTGTTAAGCCTAATAAAATTTAGTCTCAAGTCTCGCGAAACTGGCTGGTAAAAGAAAAGTTTTTATGGATTTCATACCTTTTTGAAGCGCAATGGTTGGCTTTAACGCTTATTTATTCCCTTCTTGGCATTGCGTATAAATTTTCCTTATTGTTTACTATGGTCTTGTTTTACGCGGAAAGTATTTAAGGAATAAGTGCAGAGATGGGAACTAAGAATTAGCTGATACGCTTACTTTCACATTGTCTTGAGAATAACATTTTGTTTACATACGAGAATTAAATGTTTCAATATTTCATTTATTAGATTATAATCGCTAAACATCGTCTACATCAGGCTTATCTATCAATCTAGGAAATTCCCCTTTTTTCCATTAGTAAAAAAAATTAATTATCAGTTCAGTTTTTTTGTTACAAAGCTTTATAAATGTTGTAAGATTTTGGGAATGTTAAGTTACGTCGAACGATCTGCAATTATTTTGTTGGGACCACCTTAGAATTGTTTCCCCACCAGGTGGAGAGGAGCTTGTAATATATATAAATAAATCTTTCCTTTATAATAAAGACCGTACAACGAGGGCTTGAGAACAAAAACGGACGGAAGAAGTAAGAAAATTATATTTGGCTGCAACCCACCCCAACCTTCGCGACAATTTTTTCTGGTACCCGTTGTAATTCATGAGTGTTAAGAAAGTCTAACGCGGAGATATTCTCAACTTGGGTTATATTTTAGACATTTCTTCAGACCGATTTATTCCCTTTCCAATACTAACCTGAACTTATAGTGTTTTTGTCAAATTTGAAGACGTCAGCTTCATTTTTACCACCATGTGAATGTTTATCGAACACGTTGGAATGCACCGACAGATAGACGATTTGATTCTGATCAAGAATATATATTATAGGTCTCTGAAGCTTCTTCCTGGATGTTGCAAAGATTTTATCAAAGGGAATATAACCCAATTTGTGGGTGGGGGTATAAAACCATCCCTCGTAACTATTCTTGCTTCTACTGCAATTCATATTTCAAGTCTATAGGCTATTGAACTCTATGTAATAATCGTTCGGGTTGCAAACTTTTGTTGAAGCAATAAGAAAAGAGAAAGGTATACGAATCTTAAGTCTGATGACTAACATATTATAATGCAAGTTGAAAATTACGCTTACTGCCACGCTGTAGCTTCAGACTATCTTTCCATTAATATCAACCATAGATTAGAGGTGATGTTCTTTTAGCTACTATGGACGTGATTATGGCCGTATTATCACCACTTTTAAGCTCCGTTAACTAAAAAAATAGTAAATATATCACGCTCGATTCAAGGAGAGGAAACTGGGGGCGAGAGATGGCCGGACAAATGGATTGAAGGTTGTGAATATTCAATTGTTTGAACCCAGTTAAACCGATTTAGAAGCTTAGGTATCTGATAGGTAATTGCGAATGCTTTTAAGTCAAAACAAGGCCTCTCTCTCTCTCTCTCTCTATCATAAAGAGAATCGCATAAAGGGTTTATCGGGAATATTCTAAAAATAGCAAATCAGTTAACCAGCGATAAAAAAACTACCATTAATTAGCCAATTGATAAAGAGCTGAAGGTCCTCTCTAAGGCTACTACAAGAGAAGTTCTAGCATTAACCCAGTATACAGAGCTTTAATTCCCACTCCAGGACCCCGTACCTTAATTGTGATTGATGTATGTCCATACCTTTAGTGAATTGATAAGAGCATAATGCTTACCGATCGGGCACATACGTCCCAAGCTGGAGTGGCGCCTTATCTCTCTTTCGTTACTTCTTTTTCTTTGGCCATTAGCATTTTTACAGAGGCCGACGAGATATCCAATAAATAGCGGGCCTTATAAAATATAGAAGTAGCTAAGCTAATCAATAATGAATAGTGATTTTTATTAGGGGGACAGGGGGAATGCAAACTGATAATTCGTTAGAAGTCTCATTATTTTAATTAATTAACAATTTTTCGTTTGACTAAAAACAATTTAAAGAGATTGCGATTGTTTCCCAACAGAAGCGTTGTGGTTATTCAATTGCGGTATAAGCTGAAAATTGAAAAAATGTTGAAAAAGCTTTAGTGAAGAATGTTTTATGAAACTTGAGTAAACACAGAACTTTCGTAGCAATGGAACCAGGAAACAAAATATTTAATATAATAGAAATTTCTCCCTTATCCCCACGAAATCGATATCGTGTATCTATTAAATTATTATTGTTAATAATCGATTGACAACGCTGTTATTATACTCCAGGTGCTATACTCTTCAACATTCATCGGCATATGTATCTTTCATTCTCTCTCGTACTCTTTCTTATTACAGTTTAAACAGTTAAAACAGTTATCTATTGCTGCTCGCGTAAATATAATTTGGATCATTTGCGTTCTTTGCTTTCTTTTTCTGGTAGGACCAATCCCTGAGGGGATGTCGTCCGCAAGTGAAATACGGTTACCGTCATAAAGAAGTGAGGAAAGAAAAACAAGTAAGGAGTGACCGCATCCTTGTGGGTTGGTGAGCAGAATTGGTAAGCGTTATGCCAGAGCGCTGAATGTAGCTACGACCAAGGTAAGCTCTGTACCGCAATTGAGATTTAAAACCGAGAACACTCACTTAGTGGTCACAAATTTTACCTACTCGACTACTCATACCGGAAATCCGATTTTAGGAGATTGGTAACCGACGTTGCAAATTTTTCAAGAGGTCTGTGCCCAATCGATAAGTCTATTTGCAGATAGCTATGTGCATTACTTCTTGGAGAGCAGCAACTTCATTTTTTTGTAGCTGGTTTGTCGTTATTTAATTATTGATAATTTTTGATCATTTATTTTTTTATGGGTTACGGCATAGCCGAGTAAATAGGAGTCGTGGCCATGAACTCGGTGATTGCAAGTCAGCGCGGTTTTCCCATACTTGCTCGTAGTTACCGTCTGTGCTGTGCCAGTAACGACATTTCAATTACCGATTGGGCGGACACACAACCGCCTAATTGCAGCTAATCTGTACCGTTTTATCTCTTTCCACGTCCCCTCCCCCCAAAAAAAACTGCCACAAACTGAATTAAGTTAAAGACTAAGATTTGCTGACCTGATTTGCTGCTTGCGCAACAAATTTGTCTGTCCGTCTCTCACTTCGTCACTTTCAAATAACTCTCGCACCTTTTTAGCTTTTGACAATTTAGTGGCTTTTTCTTTCGCTTATTTTGCTAAGGCATTATCGGTTTGTAGCTTCCTGGTAGACTGCCCGCTCTTAGCTCAGCCATCGGACAAATATAATAGAAATTGTTTTTTTTTCTTTTTCCTAAGAATGACAAACCGACTATAAGTTCATAATAAAAAGAGAAAGTAAAACATTAAGAAATGTAATCAGTTGAAAACTTTTTGAAATTATTTTCAATTGCTTTTGTTTAAAAAGTTCGTTATCAAAAGTGAAAAATAAAAATCAAATAGTTTGCTTATCACATATAGGACGCATCACCCTTTATCAATTAATGAGTGACTTTTTTAATAAGTTGCAATTAATTTTTTTGTTTTTGTTGTTTTTTACTTTGTGATTTCATTCAATTCACAGCAATAAACTTTTTATTATTATGTCTATCTGTCTCTTTATATTATGCATTTTACAACAACGGAAGTTCAAATTACAAGATATTTCGGAAAAATTTGTAAATCGCTATGTAATCACTTAACACACTATGAACACTTCAATTATATTTTGATAAAAATTGATTCATTTGATAACAAACTCAATTATTGTTTGCCATTAAAAATTCCTATATAAAAACTTGTGAGTTCTTTAACTTACAGCACAGTTTTCGTTCTGAATGCTTTCTTATTAACATTCAGAGGCAAAAAACAAAAGGAAAAATTCATTAAAATGAAATTCATTTTCTCATTGGTTTTATTCGCTTCGGTAGCCTACATCAGTTATGCGGTCAGTGTTACATGGGGCAATCGGAACAGTAGTGACGCTCTGTTAATGCGTCAACGTGTAGTTCGAACTCCTTTAAAGAACAACTACTGGAGTGTTAATGTCGAATTTCCTAACCCGGTAAGTGTGTGTGTGTGTGTCACGAACTTCTGTGAGAATTTGTATAACGTTTAGTTTTTCTACATTAGGGCCAAGCTAATCAACGCACCATAAGCGCTATCATTGTCTACGATCATTTCAATAATAAATCCGGAGCTCAGCCTAGTCTATGGTCCGGTGGTCCGGGCTGGAGATTTGCTACAGTCAATTTGAAAAGTGTCATGTCTGGCGGCATAAACTCCACGGTGGAAATGTACGGTAGATGAATTTCATCATAAATTTAAGAAAATTTTACATAATTTTTATATTTACTTTAATAAAAACAAGTTTATATATAGGTGCGTAGGAATTTGATTTCACCGTTTTCTTAGGGAGAATGTAAGTAGTACTGTGGCCTGCTGAATAAAGCTAGCACTTTTTCATCTGAAAGCAGTGGACATGACATAGTTTCTTTGATCTTTGAATAGGTGCATCTCTGTGGCACAAAAAAACCAAAATTTCGTTCTTAATCCAAAGGTTAGTGCCATTAGATCCTTAAGAGTGATGAGCAGTGAATGCATGACGGTATCCAAAGCTCAAATAACCCTGCTGTGAACTATTAACATCCATGACAAAGATGATTATGCATAATGGGTTTTTGGGGTAGGGGACTGCGGTGTCGATCTTGGCGTACTGTACCGTTGCTTGCCACAATCCCATGAAACCTTCAGTGCAGGGTCCTACCAACAAAGACATGGGCATGCTGTGCCCAAAGTCATGATACCGCCAGCTTTAACTATGAAGAAATTCAGTTCCATACCGCAAAAGTTATTCAAGAAATGTTTGCAGTTCTAATCGGAAAAGTCTGACCGTCCCCTTTGTTATCAGCAGACATTACTTCTTCCGATTGATACCGATCGATTTCGATCTACGACATACTGTTCGCTCAAAAGGTACTCTGATTCTTATGACAACACCCAACTATGGGTTATTTTATGCATAGCCTGAGACCCGTGTTATTCTTTCTGTCTGGAAATCGTATCGCTTCCAAAAGACAACAGAAGTAGTGCCTAACGAGGGACAATATTTTGAACATTGAATGTAGAAGCAGTTTATTTTAAAATAAAGCCTCGAATGTCGAAAGAAAACGCGAAATTTACACATCCAACGCAATGTATTTTTAGGCGTTGCGATCGATCATTGGTCATAACAGAGAACAGTGTGTATTTCTGTTATCTACATATATACATAGATATATGTTTGATTTTGTATCCATTTCGTTATTTCAAAGGAATAACCATAAGAAAGCGCTTTAATATCAATTTTATTATAAAACAGGGTTGTTAAGCAAACTACAAAGAAAAAAACGCCTTGTGATTTGTAATGTCTCTGTGATTTTGCATAGCATTCGTCCATTAGTATTATTTATCAATTACAAGTTAGAATATTGTTGTCACACGTGAACTACCTTTAAGCTCTTTACGTTAATGTATTTGTCGTAAAAAATACCAAACTTAAGACATTGTTCGCAGATAGTATACTGAACATCTAATCTAGATGATAAGAACTAAGAGAAGAGGCGCGAAAGCCATGTAGACCTTTACTTTCGGTCTTACAATTGTAGATCGACTAAACTAAGTCTCAATTATCTAAAGTAGTGAGAGACTGAATGTAAGATCAAGCTTGCTATCATGGGCATGAATTTTCTGTTATTACACTTAATTTCATAAAATGATGGGCAGACGAAAGTATAGACCCAAGTGTAGTATATAAGAGTGAGATTTAAAATCATTCTTTTTATGTGGGTGAAGACCTAGAAGCAAATTAGAAAGCGAAAGTAATAGGCAAAGATGATGTTGTTAGGCCACATCCCTAGACCGTCTTTCGATATCAGATTGAGAGAGTCTTCTTTTAATTGTACTCACCACCGAACGATAGGGACATATTCCTATTTTGTCGGAATGTTCGCACCATTCAAGAAGAGGCTTCAAGTACGACCCCATTAAGAATATGTATTCTTGAAGAGTGAGATAAACTGGGAATTCACCGAAGCATATTAGCCTGTTCACCTGTCAATCTGTTCTGCGTAATATCCGTGATGAACAATTTCCCATTCGTAAAACACGGATACATGGCCTTCAGCTTACCACTGAAAGTGGATTAAAGACGTCAAAGAGTGCACGTACAGTGCAATATCAACTGAGAACTCCTGCACTTTCTGATCATTTTCCTCAATAACTGAAGTGAAACCATCTTTTCTGAAAACTAAAATGCGCTAAGTCGCCGTCTTGTATACGTTAGCGAAGCCTAATAAGCTTATTATAGTAAGTATTCTGTATTTTACTTCTTTTTAATGACATGTCCAAACGTTACCATTGAAGTTGTTCTCAAAATTATTTTTACAACTTTTTGCTTTATCTTAGTTGCAATATAGGCAAGTTGCGAAAAAGCTTTTAAAGTTTCTCTTTGCTTCACGAAAATGTGAAAAGGTTTTCATAATTTTGAAACTTTTTTTTTGTGTTTTAATCTCAGTCGTATGGTGGAAGCATAGTTGTGTTCATGCTTCTAAGGCGAAGCTATAAAGTTTCAAAAATGCATAAATTATGCATTTGTAGTCTTGATTAGTATATAATTCTGAATCGATGCATGCCCGTCTGTCCGCTTATTCGTCTTTGTAACGTCTGTAGTAAACATTCGTCTCGGTTGCTAATGAAAATACGACGACAACTCGTTTAAGGGACATGCACGTTTAAAGGATCTCTCTCTCGCTGTCGCTCTCCTCATCTCTATTTGCTCTCGACAACGTTTCGTCACTTAATCTTCGAAAATGGGTGCGTTGAGTCTGAAAAAAGCTTACCTATGATAACTAACGAGTTTTCTCTAAATGTTTTTTTACTTACGTTACATAAGTTACGCTATAAGAAGCTTTTTATATAATGATCCACGAGCCAGATGTGAGAAGAAAATGAAATAATGAAATTATTTTCTTATTCTTAAGAAGTTAAGTGATGCGAAACAACTTTCATATCATTATTTTTCCTTTCTTCTCTCTCTTCCCTGTCTGTCACATTAATTGCCATAAATCATTCATCATAAATTCAAGTAAAAATTTATGTACAATATTTAAATAAATTACTCCAGAAACAGAGGCATTCATTCACATGGGAATTATTACAATGGCTTTGTTATAGGGATCTAATCACACTTTTGTTTCATATTTTTGTGAACTTTCCTAAAGCTTATGTTACATGTATGTATGGACATCTTCTTTTCTGAAACAACATTTTAACTACGATCTTGATGTATGTATATGCAGTCTCTCATGTAAATGCAAACTGTGTTAAGATATTTATTTTCATTAAAAAATGTTTTCATAATTTATTGTTTTCTTGTCAAAAAAAAAAAGAAAAGAAAAAAGGAACCAATTAGTAAAACTTTTTTTAATTTTCTTTAATAGCAAAACGAAAACATATTTCTGTACTTTGATTTCATTTTTATGCAGATCCAGTAAATGCATTTGAATCTATCGAGCTCCTTACGAGCAAACTTCACTTGTTCGTAAGACAAATCATTCCATCTGTTTGTTAAAGATATGTATGTGGGTGATATGTTCATTTCAAATACATGCACACCAGCTACCAATAGCGACTTTGTAATTATAATCACCAGCTTTAAGCACAAAGCCAGTGCTTACGCAGACTTTGTAAACAAAACCACTTCAGTACAATTATTCTCAAGTGTTATTCCCTGGTGGTCACTAAAGCCGGTTTCTTAATGTTAGAAAACGTGATTGGCAATAAGTGCCATTTTATGAATCAAGGCATTGAGAGTTCAAAATTTTCATTTCCGAAAATTCGAATTTTATAAAACACGTAAGATCTGCCAAACCTATTACTACGTGTTTTGTACACTAACTATATTTTTATATCACCAGATCGCAGTTATAGTGAGTATTTAATCGATGTAGGCATAACCGATTAGGCACATACCCACTAGATTGCGGCCGCTATCCTATCTGTCATTCTTTCCTCACATCTTTCCGACTGTCGTCGTCTTACGCGAATAAAGGTCACCCCCTGGTTGCTCGTAAAATAAAGCAAAAGTATTATCTCTCATCGTATATTATTACGGTCTACACTATTTGTGGTAGAGGGCATGTTAAGTTTGTGGGAAGGAGGATTTTAGGTAGAATCTATCATCTTGTTTGCCTGTCTCCTTCTGATTGCGATCTATGTCTTTTTCAGGTCAACTTACAGGACGTAATTGTTGAGTTATTTTGATGACAGTTTGTACGCAGTTAGACGGGTCCTAGGGCGAACTGTACAAAAAATGGTTCGGACCATTTTTCCGAGCACTTCCCATAAACTTCCCAAATAATGCAACGGTTTCATTATATCCTGAACTATTGGTAACTTCCCCCAAGATAAGCTATGAACGGAGTGCTTCTATTAAATTTCCAAAATCGGTAAACATAAGTAGTTTTCAAGATATTTTTAATAAATATTTACTTCAATATTTTAGGGACTAAGTAATTCGCTTACCAGAACCACTGTTACCGTTTATGCTAGTTTTGCGGATTAAATCGCTAACTCATGAAACCACAACGCTTCCATTGTAAGGTGCATTTTTGTAAGTTATGAACGTAAGCATATCAATTCCCCGATTAATTTTTAGGTCTTTGTCCAAGACCTTTGTTAGAAAATATCGCAACTTGTTAGGACGGAAAGGTTACTTCACAATATTCTCAAAGAAAATTTTCTAATAATTGTCGGACTTTAGTGAACTATCCCATAAGAGTAATGTAGCGCTTGTACCAGAGATTTGACAAATAAGGTCAGATAATGTCGCTATGTCTTTCGTTGATTTTGAAAATGATTTGAGATTTATTAGAATGCAGACCGATCCAAACTGAGTTGCTAGTGAAAAAGTCTAGAGCAAATTAAGCGAATAATTGTCTGCCCATAATTCGGTCGAAGGTATTTCTGCCTCGTGTACTCAGTGGAGCAATATATAACTTTAAAAACGCCCATAAGACGTATCGCCTTTATTTGTGTTAGTGAAGGTCAAGAGGTTAGCTAGTTTTGTTTTTTATACAATCTTTGCTGTTTCGGTTTATCTAAAAATGTCCCTCGGCAATTTCGAATATCGTACACGTCTGACACAGGAATCACATGAAGCACTCAAAGAAATCCGAGAATCATCTGAGATCACCCCGTATAACGTTACGACGAAAATATCAATCTATGAATTCTATGTTAAGCCTCTGAGGATGTGTGCCTTAGAACCCAAAACAATTTAAGATAGATTTTTATTATATCCATCGGCTTAAAGAATGATTATAAATTTTAATCAAAATAATCTTTTCGATTTGATTACAAAGTTATTTTCCGAATAGATTTAAAACTGTCCGCCTCTCCGTTTACCTGTGGAAATTTTCGAGACTGGAATGAGCGACATTTGAAATGGATTGTATTAAAACATTTGTATAGCTGCAGTTCATATAACTACAATACTTTCAGAACCTCCTTGTGAGGTGACATACCGTGTTCAAAGTTCGACCTTGCCCGATTATAACGTTTCAACTTGTTTCCATTTATTTAATAAACTCTTCAAAAGGAAAATGAAAATTTCATATTCTTCTTAATATTTATGTAATTGAAAGTTAAAGTTTTAAAGTTAAAGTATTAGAAATATGGTACCCATCATGAACGAGGACTTCAAGTTTCCAAAAAAAAAAAAAAAAAGAACAGAAACCATTATGAAGTACTTTAACATACAATGTTTACCTCAGAGGAATATAAACCTTTTCAGAAAAAAAAAAAAAAAAAAACAAAGAATTAAGAAAAAATATTTAATATATTCTTTCACACACAGGCGTACGCACAGCCACACAGAATATTATAAATAGTTCCCACAACGTACGTACGTGCAAACATAACACATATCAATATTCAATCTAAAAACAAAATTGTTTTAGCGTTAAAACAAAACTGTTTATAAATTCTATTTTGTTGTTGTTTTCTTTTTATTGAGATTGTTGCTCTTATTATGATAAAATAACAAAGTTATGCATTTTCATGTATACACATATTTTATGCTCGACAGATGAATGAAAACAACATTATACGAGACAAAGGAAGAAAGAAAGAAAGAAAGAAAGCCTTTCATAGGATCGATTTTCACTTATCTCTACTACTACATCCATAACATTCAGTCTTTCATTCAGTCATATAGGTATGTGAACATACTAAGCCAAGTGGAAAAACAAAAATCATAACTCTGGCAACATTCCATAAAAAGGAACAATGTTGCTAAATATCTGCTTCTCTTTTCCTCTTCACCGTTCT
The DNA here is from genome assembly GCA_000688715.1 of Glossina pallidipes. Classification (NCBI taxonomy): domain Eukaryota; kingdom Metazoa; phylum Arthropoda; class Insecta; order Diptera; family Glossinidae; genus Glossina; species Glossina pallidipes. The sequence goes on from KK499825.1 coordinate 236,773, forward strand.
TGAACCGTTCATCGGCCAACTGCTTATGTATCGTACACGAGTGCACGTATAATGAAAAATGTATAGAAGAGTCTTGTGAAGCAAAAACAACATTATTTGCATAAATTTACATAACAAATGTATTGCGGTAGTAATGATGGCACGTTGTTGCTGGCTCTATCTATATGTACGCATACATATATCGTATCTGTTTATTATTATGATGAAGAGCATGTTCTATTAGGTAAAACAACATGTTAATTCACATTATATATCATCCTGTTTATTTTACTTTATTTAATAGCTTTCTTACCTTTTTAGATATCATAAAATTTGTTTTTCTTGCTTATGTTTACAAAACTGCCTTCGAGTTAATTTTTAGAGCCAAAAAAACTAAACCGAAAACTTTGCTTTTCACAAGTAACTAATTAAGCATATCATGCTCTTTGAAATATAAGATAGTAAGTTTTGACTTAATGGACGATTAGAGTCTCTCTTAAAATGAACGAAAATAATCTCTAATGATTTTACAAAATCATAAAATTATACTTTAACGTAGCCACTACTTACTATTAATAGTTAATCAAAACTACTTAGGTCGCTCTAGAGGAAAGGCAAGCATGTTATACCTTACGGCACAGTATATATAATGTCACTGAAGTGTAAACAGCAACACAGCCACGCATATGAATTTAAAGCTTACACCCAAGTTAGACATAAAACTTTCTCCTGCCACTATATATAACATCTTAAAAGGCTCAAGTGTGCAGGCAGAAAGCATCAGAAAATTCGAGGAACCATGCCTTTGCAAGTACAAAATAAAATATAAAATATCAGCGAAATGTATTCCAGGGGAAACTGCGCCAGGGAAGGCAGCTCAGATAAAGATATTCTTGTGGAAACTACTCCGGGCGGTGTTACCCTCGGAAAAGTTATTCCTCGAGCATGTATTCCAGGCAAAAGTATCCCAGGCGAAGGTACTTCAAGCTATGAGATACACCAGAAGAAGGTACCCAGCAATAGTATCCCAGGCGAAGATGCCACAGAAGGTAGCCTGGCGAACGTAATCTAAGCAACCCCGAGGAATAAAATCCAGATGAAGATATTCTTGGCGGAACTACCAAAGGTGAAAAGTATATTTGGAGAATGTGTCCCCGGAAAGGTATCCCAAACAGTACCACAAGCGAAGGTACCCCAAACTTTAAGATACACTGCAAGAAGGTAACCAAGCAAAAGTGTCGCAGGCGAAGGTGCCACAAGCGAAGGTACCCTGGCGAAGGTAACCTCGGCAAATGTATCTCGAGAAAAAGCGCATGTGAAGATGTTCTTAAGAAAACTACCTCAGGTGATGTTACCCACGGAAACGGTATATCTGGAGGACGCTCCCCAGGAAAAGGTATCCCAGTTGATAATACCCCAAACGAAGGGACTCCAAGGGAACATACCCCAAAAAAGGTACCCCATACGAACATACCCATGTAAAGATATTTCAGGCGAAGGTATTCCAAGTGGAAATACACTGGACGAAGGCGTTCCAGGTAAAGGTGCTCCAAGCAAAGGTACACCAGAAAAAGGTGACCCAGGCAAATGTATCCAGGGGATTAAAACCTAGCTGAAGATATTCTTGGGGAAACTACCCCAAGCGATGTTGCCCTCGGTAAAGATATACCTGGAGAACGTGTCCCAAGCGTACTAAGTACTAAGCGCAAGCAATTAACTCTTAATTTAAAGCAGGATCTTATGCGTTCTCATATCTTTTGTTAATAGATATAGCGCTTGACTACAAACGTAAGACTGCAGACTTAGTCAAACAGGACATGGCGATAACTAGGTTACTCTTAAAAAATAATTACAGGCTTTTAAAGCTAAATTGGTGGCAAAGAGAAGAAAAATAATTTACAAATAATTTCTAGGGCATTTCTTAATATTTCAACTAAAAACATCTTTTCGAACATTTTCTAAAACTTTTCAATTTTTTCTTCAAATTTTCCTTAATAGTAAAATTGTTAGTTATTTTTAGCTACTCGTGGTGAAATTATCTTTTAACAAGTTTCATAAGCAATCTATTGATAGATGCGTAGAAAACGCTGTGTTTGCCTTAAGGCGAGTCGTGGATAATCTTTCCCAAGCAATATTTACGGAAATTGCGGTTTTCCTTCATTTCACGAAGCGCCCCAATTGTATAAATCTATGCGAAGCAAAAAAAAAAAAAAAAAAAAAGTCATCTGCATACACTTGTTGAATATTATCTATGATAAGTGCTAAGAAAGTGCTTTCACTCATTCCTGTGTGAGTGACTTTTAATAACACTACAAGCACTCTCAATGGCATTCATTGACAACCCAATAACAAACAACAATTTTTATTTCTATACAATGTGTATGCATGTAATTCGCATGAATGGACGGAGAACGCGAACTCAAACGTAACTAGCAAATATCTTAACAAATCTCTGTAAGAACATCGGTCCAATAGTTCGCAGAATTATATATGGCTGAAAAAAGTGTCGATTACGTTTGAATTTGGAAATCTAACCCGTGCAAAAATATTTTGGAAATGATATAAAAAAACTAGAAAGTTTATTTTAAGGTCTCCTAATGAATGCTTGAAAATCGACATGTTGACCATCGCAAAGTAGTAGGTTTATCTGAAAGTTCTGTCCATTCTCACGATCCTACTTTCTGAACATGGTTTGGAACAGTCCGAGTTTGTCAAACAAGGATTTTAATCTCGACCATCAGAAAGGTCGCAATCGTCTATTTGAAATTTTTCGAACCACTTTTGCATGTTCCATCAGGAACTGTACCTTCACGAGACACTTTCACTTCCCTTTTGGAATTCGAACAAACACAGCGGCCTAAATGAACTTTATCAATAGTCACGGGCACACGATCCCGTCTCACTTAGTACTAACGGCAATCATCTTCGTTTTAGATAATTTCCTAGGTCCCCGATAAAAAAGAGAGCCAAATATGTTTCAAATGAACGTACGCACGCTTGTTGTAATCAGAACGGACAGAACTTTCCGATAAACCTAATAGCTTATCTAAAAAACCCGCGGCAGCTGCACTGGAAAATGTCGCCTACTGGAACAAATATCGGATCCATCCATTTTAAAAGATCTTTCAAATGAGTGGACTGGAACATTAGTATTCTTCTCCCAATTAAGGCATAATTTTCTGGAATAAATTATAAAATTTTCTGATTTTTATCACAATTTGGGACCGTAGCGATGTACCAGAGATATTCCTACTACTTTTCGATTGCTTTCGTACAGTATTAGGCTTTTTGTTCGTCGACTTTACAGAATGAATTTTGAAATTTGTGAGATCGTTGATGCGTGAGTAACTAGGTAATGCAAAGAAGCGGAAGGATAGCAAGTAAATAAACAAACTAAAGAAAATTTTGAAACCAAAAAAAATTTTAAATCAATTAAACAAAAATATCAAAGAAAGTTTAATAAATTGAATTAAATATAGTTCTGTTTCTTGTTGATTATTGATTGTTGATTTTTATCACATATAAGCTATAAATTAAATTTGCCTGCGCACATACCGGCCGAGCAGGTACCGTATATCACATTTCCAGGAATTTTTATTAGAACTCTGTGTCTCACTGTATATTCATTTATCGCTTTTCATATTAATAGGTGAAAGTATTGGAAATAATTGTTTTCTTTCGTGGAGTTTGTGAGAATAAAGGGGACCAAAATATGTGCTTTCATAATGATGTTTTACTTGATTGTCCCTTTGAATATGAAGATCGATAGACATTTTGCATTCGAGCGATTATGCGAACAAACATTCATAGGTTATCGTGTACCATCAACTCTCTCGTTACAAACAAATGCTCGATAACGAACTTCAAAGTTGCTATCGAGCTCGACTTCGACAACGGGAACTGTGAACTAACTGCAAATCTAATTGAGAGGAGCATGTTTTCAACCCGTGTTAACTTCAATTTATTTATACCAGAAATTTACCATAAATTATTATTCATTTAATTATGTCTCAAAACTTTACTATTGGCAGTGATATCTCTCGTCAACATCTTGCCAAGATGTTGATTGTGTATGGCGATAGCTAGATTTCATATTTGACTTTCAAATTTATGCACAATAGCTGCAAGAAATGTTCTTACATCAAATCTGTCAAATCAAGTGAAAGCTAAATGTTTTGCATTACCATTGCTTTCTCATAGTCAGTATTGTGTGTTTAGAGTTGCATTTATAAGAGCAAAAAGTTTGTTCGTAGCATGTTTGCATTACGCAAAAATTTGTAAAATTATGTAATACATAAATAATAAATAATAAAATAAAATAAATAATAGCTTCAGGTTAGTTCAGGTTAGTTGTAAGTTGTCTCTTTTTCACTTGTAGGCATACATATACATGCTGTAGTAATTGGTTCTAAGCGTGCACACATGTACATTAATTTTCATTGGAAATTATGCTTTCCTCTTCAAAACACTCAAAATCCATCCAGTTTACTATCGTTTCGTATGACTTGCAAAATAAAATAAGACAAACACGCAATCTTCAAACTCCCTCTTTTTTCTTCCTCGCTTCAGCTTTCGGTTTTGCAAGTCATAACTTAATTTCGTTTATTACCTGGCAAAAAAAAAAGAAAAAAAATTGATGGAAAAGCCTTCCACCCTACCTTCCAAAGACGACTAGAAATGAAAAGCAAAATAAGTCCCAAGCAAATTTGTTTATTTTCAAGCAGGTGATCCAAAATAAAAAACCTTACATTTATGGAAAGTATATTAATTTTTCTTTTGCTTTTACTCTAATTAGCTAATTAAGCCAAAGCATTATCATACACAATCACTATCATTGATACAACGCAAAGTATCAACAACTCTTCCCAATTGAAGCGAGTAAGTGCGAAATTAGGAATCGGCATATTTTCTGCATTTTCAGATTGAATTATGCTGAAATAAAAGATATATGGAATAAATCCGCTATAACACGTTCGCGGACACTAAAAATTTCAGGGAGCTGATTCTACATATATTTTAAGAGTAGTCAGAACATCGTATTTTAACTGTTATATGAAATGAATGTTATAGCATCCACGACAATATAGATCATATTTTTGCTCTATATAGAACATATGCTATAGCTATATGTAAAACAAAAATTGGTGTTAAAATTTGAATGCTGTAGCATTCACGTCATTTTGCATCGCTAAGAAAGTGAATGCTATAGCATTCACGTCCGCGAACGTGTTAATATATGTTTTGTGAAAATTAAAAAATTGACTTGTGTTTTGATTTTTGTTTGTTTTGTTTGTATCATGTTCTGTGTTTATGAGCTAAGAAATGTGAAATCTGTGCCTCATTATCCCTTCATTTGTTTCGAAACAAAAATATCGAATGACGAAACCCATACATAATGCTAAACACCAAATGGCTTTCGAGTTACGCAGCCGTAGCGATAACTAGTTAACTAAAAGACACCTAATCAGTGCCCAAGTTTCGCAAATACTACTACGATGCTTCGTTCACCAAGCATGTTGCTTTTGCGGTCGCGTTCAATGCTTTTGAAGAGAGAACTTTTTTCTCATTAGGAAAATGTAAATATCTTTTCTTTTTTTTTTTAAACTTTAAGAAGTAATTTAATTTTTTTTTGTTAGCTTATGTAGTGGACTGTAATTGGTTTCCATAGAAGAGAAATTTCAAACGAATAAGTAAGCCGTAGTAACGAAAAAAGAAGAGCGAAGAAATATTTGGGACTTTTTTGAAAGACGCTCAAAAAAAATCGTTGATGACGTTTTATAAAAATTGGTTATAAATTTTACTAGTAATTAGATAAATAGATAAGGAAGTAATTAATGACAAATAGTCAGCTTAAACGTGACAGAGCCTTCTCCCAGCTGAGGTTAACAGAAAACAAAGAACAAAAAGAACTTATTAACCTTACTTTTCAAGATTCATCTTAACGTGTTGTAAAGCATTTATTTATGTACGTTTTTTTTTTTTTTCTTTTATTTATCCCCCGCCGTAAATTTATAAACTAATAAAAAATCTTAAGCTTTTTTAAATTTATGATTTTATATATCAAGAAGATGTCTCAGCATACACTTGCATACGTAAACTGAAATAAAGAATAAAACAGAAACTAGTTGTACCGAGAAATTTTTTATGGTCTAACATAAAAATACACTTTAGTTTCAATTAGTGAGCAGTTTTCCATGGAAAGACGCACCGTAATAAAGCCATAACTTAACAAAAGCTTAATAAAAAAGAGATATTCAAATTTAAAGACAAATTGCATCTGGTTCCACCAGCTTCGCGCGAAAGCACGCAATTAAATGCATCGTAACGAACGAAGCGAACGGCGCAATTTTTCAAGTAACCATTAGTTCGATATCTGGGCATTGTTTATAGTCTATTTTTTAAGTTTTTGAGCAAATCAAGTTTACTTTCTGTTGGCGAAAAACGTTGCGATCCAATTTCAACTTATTTTTTTCCAGCATTGGAGGCTCGACCACACACAGACTTAAAGAAAGATGAGATGAGTTTAAGCTATCATGCTGGTCGATAATGCACTGGATTTCTTATCCGAACTGAATAATGAATTTCCTATCCACACGCCTTTTACTGAGGAGCAGCAAATGAGTATATAAGCATAGCTGAGCCGAAATCGGGAGAAGAAAAGACCCGATAAGCATTTAAAACATTTCTAGATAAATCCAATGAAACTGAGTTTGTTTGTAAAATGGCAAGGAAAGAAAGCATTTTAAAGTCAGTTGTTCACTTAAAGTGGTACTCGATCTATCATCAAGGAAGACCAATTTTTAGCTAGATATGTGTTCCGGAGTTACGAAATATTCTAAAAACAAAGTATTCTAAAACAAATGAGCCGCAGCCCGCTCTACTACTTCGCTTAATTGTTCATATAATGACTTTTTAAAATAAGGCCTTATATGGCAAGTGATCGAAAACGTAGTTCGATCCCAACCATTCTCAATAGCGGTCGTCCCGAAACCAAATTTCATCAAGATGCCTCCAAAATTTTGACTTGTAAGTTAAGCACAAGACTACACGGAGAGACATCGGACGGACAGACCGATAGACAAATAAACAAGGCTAGATAGATTCAGAAAGCGATTCTGCATCACTTATAATAGAACGTAGATCTGTCCTAAGTCCTTCTGGGTGTGGTAAACATCCCATGTGATGTAAGTTGTTGTACTAAAAGAATGACGCAAAATATCAGAATATTGTTATATATATATGTATATAAAGCAAATAAATTAGGTTTTACATAGTAAGTGCAAAACTTGATCTTGACAGGCTTTGATAAGAGATGACGTTACTTTTTCTGTGAGTTTTTGTTCAACTATGACATTACAACTTCATGTAAAGGTACAAATTTTAAGCTTACGTTCGTACGCAGTAAGAGTTATTCCATCAAAGCGCAAAAAAAAAAAAAAACCGGCAAACAGGAGAAGCTTACGTTTGCTGCTTAATTCGACGGAAGGGTGGTGCTATCGAAAAGCATTGTGTGATGGATAGAGGATGTGTTGCGTAAACATGCACGATGTAGGCGACAAAGTTAAATATCCATGACATCGTCATTTTCAAGACTAAGCTGGGTGGAGTGTAGTGAGTGAGTTGCTTCAACTAAACGAGACCATCACTGGGGGAGATTACCAACAACAACAATTCGGGCAATTGACTCGCAAAACGGGGGCAATGTGCCAGAAACCATGATGTCTTCATTTTTCAGCATAAGGATGTCCGGTGCCATATTTCAAAACTGGCTCAGCAAATCTTAACATGACTGAATTGTAATGTGCTCCCTTCCTTTCAAGGCTCCAGGCTATATAATCGTTGGCTTTCTACCCGAAGAGTAATGTTTTTTCTACGTAAACTAAAGAGACCGATTTTCACCCTTTCCCCACTAGTTTTCAGTTTTGCTGAAGAAATGGCAAAAACAGGGGCCTGATGATGAACAATGGCTTGAAAAGAATACTTTTTAGTATATCGTAGAAATAAGCGCTATTTTTCATAAAAGAGCTACGAGTTGAGCTAAGAGTTGAATTTCTACACCTGTTATGTACATACATACTTTCCGCGATGCCAGTTAGCGGAGTGACAAACTTAGTATACCATCAGACTAGATTGATGTTTATAAAAAGTATCATGTTTTTGAAAAATTGCTTAAGCTCAATGGCAGGGGCACGCGTTATGTTGTTGTTGTTGTTGTCGTTTTCATATAAAATGAAGCATTAAAGGCAAAAGACAAGCATCTGCATGTGCACCCTTTCACAATGCTCTTATAAAGTGCTTTTAATAATGCATATGTATGTTCCTATGCAATTGCGAAAGCATACGCATGCACGCATGCATGTACACACATGTATAAATGCGTGCAAATGCATCATCGTTATTATCGTCATTATTATCAACATCATGATGGTAAACTTGAGACGCACATCATATCAATCAAAACAATTGTGCATAAAATTTTAATGAATATCACAGACACTATTAAATCAAAGGCATATCGAATGCATAAATAACAAAAACACAGACATTGTAACACACCGTCATGCATGCAAATTACTTTATACGCATACGCATACCCATACGCATACTCATACGCATACAAAATACATATGTAAATAATGACATCTGTAAATACATTAAATTGAAATTTGTAGTAAAATCGTTGTACAGTTCAACAAAGTTCAATATATAAAAACGTAGCGAACTGAGCGAGCGAGCGAGCGAGCGACTCGTATTTAGAGGACAGATTTTAATAAATGTTATGTAATTATAAAGAAATCACTCAAAAAATCCTATACATCATAACCCCTACTGTTTATTATAGATAAGCAATTTATGGATTTATTTGCAATAAGAAAGTATTGAGATTCTTTAGGATAAGCCTCTGCATTGCCACATCTCATTAGTGAAAAAAAATTAAATTAAATTAATTAAAGACTTAAAAAAACAATATATGTATGTACAGCCTTGTGTTTTAACAGTCACATTAATGAACACAAGGGTTTGCTAAGAGAGAATAAAACCTTTAAAAAAATTGGCCAAAGAATGGAGAAAATCACTGATAACTAGATGAGTTTTCATAAAAACGAAAAATATATATACGAGAAATCTCAAATCCATCACTACGATATATTTTTGTGAAAGATTATCCCTTCGCTTTATCCCACCGGTTGTCTAGTTTACAAAATGAAAATAAAATAACATTGAAGACCGATACAATTCATCTAACCTCCAATCTTCTAACATTTCGGTACGTTTGTAAAGAGAGAGATGTAACCTCCACCCTCTATCTCTCTCTCTCTTTCTCTCTCGATCTCTCACACTCTATCTCTCTTTATATCTATTTCTTTCTTTTGCCGCTCTGTTCTTCGACTATCGAAAAAAATCGATCTGCCCGCCTTTCTTTTGCGTTGACCACGTTCGGCTTTATCGGTTTCCGTACAAGCTCTTTTAAAATCAGCAAAACTTCGATGAGTTGTGATTTTCGATGAAAAAAGTTTCCATAACAGTACTGAAATTGAGACATATTTTTTCGCATCAAAGATAATGAAAGCAACGTCGTCAAAACCCTTGTAAATCGTAAATGAATGACCGAAATGAAATGAAATCCTGAAAGGCATTGCTTGATCATTAATGTGTATGTCCACTCATTCAATCGTTGAGCGATATGTTACAGTGTGGCAGACCAAAGGAAACCCAATATAACTTACCTGATGATCATCTAAGTAAAAAACCGAGTAAAAATACCATAGCGAGCCGTGGCCCACTATTAAATATCCTACGAAACCCTTCCGTTCTTCATATAATGACTTTTCAAAATAAGGCCATCCGATTCGTATCATTTTTAATCACGTTTGTCCTTAACTCAAAATACATCGATGATAAAGATTTCTCGAAAACTGCGACATTTAGTAGTTTGAACACAAAAAGGCAAGACGGACAGAGGGACAGATTTTTTGATTCGGTCGGTATGATAAAAGATGCCTCTATTTCAAGTCTTCCTGGGCGTTGCACGCCTCCGCACAAATCTAATGTACCACAAGGAGAGTAGGGTGCAACAATCCGATAAGATTAATATTATTTTTTTGTTAGCTTCAAAATGTTCTGTCAAAGATGAATTACTTATTTACTTTTACCTAATAAAGATAATTTTGAATTATTATTTACTTTTACCTAATAAAGATAATTTTTTCTATACGGAGTGAAAATGAAGTTTCTGCTGATTTTTTATTGCAAAATCGGATATTTGTTATAAATCAATCGTACGATATATGTTCATCTGCCCAAAAAACCATGCTCTGTATACTTCGATGATATAACCCACCTGTGTAAAGCTCGAAAATGATACTTTCCAGTGAAATAGTCATAGTTTTATCGAACACTCCGTAGTGTTACTAACGTTCCTTTTGGGGAAAAAGTAATAGGTTGTGTAAGGTCACAATAAAACCTATATCCCTGTTATAATTGTGACAACTTATATGATTTCAGAGAGTGACATATAACAGTTGAAACAATCGACAGAGCAGGCATGTGCAAAGCAAATGTGTCTGAGGGCTGAGGTAACAAAGTTTATCGATTACATGCAGTCAGTTGAAAAAAAGAAAAATCAAAAAGTACTATGCGAACAGAAAAGCTTTTTACAACCATGTGCCACGAACTCTCGAACACAATTTATAAAAAGAACTCGCAGCATTAGTATACTTATGATCATCAGTTTTTATGTGGGCACTCAAATTATCTGCAGTAACTAAAACTCCTAATTTAACTTAATTAAGTTAAATATTCTTTTTTTGTTTTGCTCATTGAGCGAGTATATGCACAAGCACACACAATAATATATATGTACATATGTACCTAATAATTATACTCTTATTATCCGAAAAATGATCCGTTTCATATAAATCGTATAAGCAATGCTAAGGTTGTTAGAGTTATTTAAGCCACTACACATACCTGTTCCGTTAGCTTGCTTAAGCGGAATTAAGTGGCTCCGAGAGCATCAGGTCCGAAAAATATACAAACAAAACGGATATTTCTTGTTTAAAATTCGCATGATTTCTTTTATCCGCATTGCGAACACTTCCGCTATACGGAATTGCATTTGTGCTGCCAATTCTGTATGCTTGATGTGACAAAATCGACATTGGAGTCAGAAAATCGGGTTATCCTTGTCCTTATTTTTTTCTTTTTTTTTGCGGAAGCCTTTCTAATCGTAATTGTCCTATAGTTTAGGCACAGCCGCTTAGGATACGACTTTATAAGAAGAGACAGAAGAGATATATTAGATATAGCAGAAAAGAATTGCCTTTGAACTTTGATTAGGCACCAAATCAAATTTACAGATGTTTGAGTGGCACTCAGTTACTCTAAATGAGATCACCCATATCTACGAACTGATCAGGGCAATTTTCGTGCGGGTTTTTTCATTTGACATTTAACGATAGGTACGACAGTAAACCTAGTCGTCCTATTAAACGACTTGATGTTTGTCTGCTTAAAACACTTACTCTGTCTATGTGTCTACGCAACATACTCCACACTGCACCGATATTTGTGCGCATCGAAAATTTAGGGCACACTATGTTCCATCCATGAGCATAATCGTTAGGACATTAACTACAATTGGACGGGGGGACAAATTGTTATGAAGTAATTGCCTCAAAATTTCACGCAATTATAATTTTTCATTTGTTGTATTCTATATTTAACATAGAAGATCAAATTTTATTTTTTTTTTTTTAGGTAGGGAGCGGATGTGTGCCCACCCGATAAGCGCTATTCCTTTACCTCTCACTCACTATAGCTACGGCCAAAGAAAACTCTAGTGTACTTGAAATTTGAACCCATAGCCAGTGACTTGGTAGTCGCGTTTCTCACCTACTCGGCTCCTCAGGTGGATCACCTGTAAACTTAAAATCAACTTTGCTATTCTATCCTCTACAAATAGATATAATTTAAAAAAAATTCTCAACTACAACTACTTAAATTCAACGAAATCAACAACCGGATAAAATTCGCATACAGAGTCTTAACTCGTTCGCTACCAACCGTTGAATGAAATGAATAAATGAATGAATGAACGAATGTGAAAAGGATTCTTGGACGATTTGTTAAGGCACGTTGTCCATTGAACACAATTGTTAAGCTTCAAAACGGTGAAATGTATGAAGACTGCGGTCGGTTTATGGCTGTCCATTATCGAGTGCCGATAGATCGAGTAGCGAGTTTATAGTTGTTTATGTGATTTTTTCCGTATCGAATGAAAAATCATTTAACAATCTTGGACTGTTGGTGGGATGTTTTCCTCACGCAGCATTGGTAGTAAACGGGAGAAGCATTCATTATACACATTCGTAAAGTGTAAAAAGGTAATGCTGATAAAGGAGAGGATAAAGAGGGAAATTATTGTTTATTTTGCTTTTCCTCCTACAACTAAAAGCAGATTGTAATTAGACAAGTTTGTTTACATCGCAATCGATAACATTGCCCACGCCTCTCCCAGCTTGCAGTAATGCTAATATTGTTAATCACAGACAGTGTTTATAAACCTTTTTGTTTATTTGCTTGTTTTTTTTTTTTTTTTTGGTGAAGTAAATAACATTATTTACACAGTAAGCTAATAAATGCGATAGATACAGTAGATAAATAATTAAATTAAATAAATCTCTAAATCTAACAAAAAAAAAAAAAAAAAAGATATAAACCATACAGAGCAGAGAAAAAATATCATGGAGAGTTCAGCCGCATTTTTTACACTGAACGTTGTAATGCAGCATATAGTTATGTAACAAACCGTGCAATAAATTTTATAAGCCTTGCTCGCAAGATGCATATGATAATAGGTAAATAGAAAATATGTGGTTTTTGTATATCCACAGTATAATGATAAATAAATTAATTAAAATAAACTTTATTTAAATCAGTACGAATATAGGAAAAAGGAAAAACACAATAATTTAAAAAACCACTTTTTTGTAAACTGAAAATTTAAAACTTTGCACTCAACAGAAAAGTTGAACTAAAGACAACAACAATAAGAAAAAAAAATGTTTGAAAAGCTAGACAACCTCAATGGCTAACAATTGAGGCTATAAATTAACTAGACGTCGACGAAATAATCAATGATATAAAATCACGTGTCTATGCCATACCATAAAGCAAGCAACAGCATCATCAATGCAATAAAAGTGAAATCTCTCTGAATATTGTTAAAACCTTTAAAACTACGGACATGAAAAATATCAATAAAATGGCAAAACGAGTATAGCGCAACTTCAGCGAGGTAGAGCATGAAGTGCTTTCCGTTTACAACCAGTCTAAAAGTATGCTAAGATTTATCAGCTACTTAAAACCCTTACGGACATACAACGAATTTTATACATATCTTATGTGAACATCTACCTCCGTTAGTTTTGTGGCTCATTTAACTGCTCATCTGTCTATCCATCCACTGAAATGGGCTGATTAACGTTCATGATTTTTGGCCAACCACTAAAATTAATCTTAGCAAATTTAATATGCAAGCCTTTTAAACGTTTTCTTACCTGCGCAAATCAAGTGCGTTTTGTTAAAATTATGTTGCTTTCTGACATAGTAAAAAAAACAACCAGAGAGGGGCAAGAATGAAGTATAAAAACTTTTCTAAGCCTATACTACCGTAAAAGCTTTTGTGCCTTTACGAGATAAAGGATTTCTGCTTTAGGCGTTTGCCACTTACCTTAACAGGTACCAAAAAATTCGACTTAAACTAAACATAGTCTCTCTTTTCTTCCTTTTTTAAATATTAAAAAGCAGCTCACGCGCTGCAAAAATTAAAAAAAAAAAACAAAAAATAATTGGAACCAACCAATGCGAAGTATCATAGACGTTTTACTTGTACGTGCATGGATACATATACATATGTTACAAATGTGGTTTGCATTCATCGCACTATTTTAGCCATGTGATTATCATCATTGAAATCGCAAACAACACTCTGAGTGTTGAATTTCGTACCATAAATCCTTAACGATATTAACTCCTCTGCACCAGTTTTATAACCAGCCGTCGAAGGGTGAAGGTATGCTACGTTTTTCATAACTTTTGTAAAGTCAAGAAAAATGAAATCAAGAATTTCGTTGACTACTAACAGTTACGCTCTTTCAAAGTGTTATGGATAAGAATTGTGTTACTAAGTTCGTGGTTGTGCCTATATATGAGCGCTCAGTGGGTAAAGCGATCACACTTACTGGTTCGACACACACGCTCAAAAGATTTTGAATCGCAACGACACCAAATGGGACGAGCTACTGTCGGTAAATGCATAACTTTTAGCTATTGGTCTAAGACTTACTAACTTACTTACTTAAGCCGCGACCACTCTCTATCTCTTTCTTTCTCCCCATTACTTTCTGACCATCACCGCATTGCACATATAAGTGAATAGTTATATCATAACAAGAAAGTAAGATTTCAATATCGTTTAGCTGTGTCCCTCTGTCAGAAACCTAGCGTATATTTATCCATCATCGATAGATTCACCGCGATGTACATTAAATTCCACGAATTAAGGTTAAAGATAACTACGAAAAGTGCATGGCTGGTACGAATTTTAAAAAACGTTACAGTCGGGCAAGACCAGTCTTTAAGTATACTATACAACTTTCCGAGCACTAACACCACACTTAGCAGACGTCAGGCGGACACCGAATCTAGATCGATTCAGAAATGTGCAATTGTGCTTGGATTGGTATAACCGCAGATCGGTCTATCTCAAGTCTAAAACCGAAAACAGACGGGGACTCTTCGAATAGAAACTAATTGGTATAATAGGAAGTGAGGGTTTTATTCAAAACTTTATGACCATCCCGTCCTATTCTCCACCTTTAACTTTGAAATATCGGTTTGAAGTTTTAATCGAGTATCTAAAAGAAACATTTAACAATAGGGTTTAAACTTAAAACACGCAGGCCAACACAAATGCAATTATAGTTTACATCACCTTCGCATTTCTTATGTATTTGCTTAAGGCAGCAGGCATTCAAAATTCCCCTCAAAGCGAAAATAATTTTCTTTTCCCTTTAAATCTTTAGTCTTTCTAATGTGTTAGGGTGGGCATATAAAAGGTGTGTTTGTGTGTGTGTGTTTGTATTTTAGTTTATGTTATTGGCGTATTGGTGTTCACGTTCAAGTAATCTATTAAGTTTTGTCTATTTCTGCACTACATAGCTTAAGCGTGTATGTGCATCAGCGCTCGTTACTGATTTTTGCATAATCAACAATAGGCAAGCGGTCGTTTTCAGTTTTGTATTTATTTTCTGCTTCTTTTTTTTTTGCTTTTCCAACCATTTCCAGCAAATTCAGCATTGAATTTTTTCGAAACTATTCGGTATCGTAATCATAAATGTATTGAATATGCATCCATATGTTTTTGTTTGTGTATATGTATGTAGATGTGTGCGCGTTTGTGTGCCTATTATGTGTTGTGGTTTCCAGCATTCCGAAAATTTATGTATAGTCTGCCTAAACAACAGCAATATTTTGCTGCAATTGCACTAAATTTTATGAATCTAACCATCTCTGCTCAAGCCTGCATCATCAATCAATCTAACCATCAATCAAACACATCCATAAAAACATAAACAACGAAATCAACTGCTATGTATATATAAGTAGTAGTTCTACGTGCATGCGCACATACATGCTTACATATCCATATACATCTACATACACATCTCCATATTTATATATATGTACCGATAAGTAGTTTGTTCGTTTAAGCATAATATATATATATATATACATATATATATGTGTAGGTGTATATATATGTATATGTGTAAATATATATATGTTTATATATATATATTACGCTTAAACGAACAAACTACTTATCGGTTTGTTTTTCTGATTCTAGAAATGTTTGAAATGTTTTTACGTCCCTCCACTACACTCTCCGCGTTTCCGATACCATGGCAACCAGACGTTATCTGCTCCTTGCGTTATTATGCATATGCCTAGAACTTTAGATTTCCTTCTTTTTTTCAAAATTAAAAATGAAAACGAAAAAAATATGCAACGCCTCAATACACATCTGTATACAAACAGTCATAAACTCTCTTGAATAAAAGGCACTTAGTAAGAATTAATATTAAGGAGAAGTAGATTCTCCGATGCTAAAACTGAATGTTATAATAAGTTTGTTTTATTGTTCGCAAAGCACTGAAAAATGTTCAACTCGAACTTAACGCAATCGACAATTTGTAAGAAGGAAAGTGAAAGTGAAACAGATAGAAGAAGAGGAAGATTGCTGTAGACAATTAGACCTTCATATGTGCTTTCTCTAAGGATAGGAAACAGCAAAGAAGAAGCAGAATAAGACACAAGACATAATTAAATAATGATACAAGGCGCGAGAAGAGAAATTCGGCTGTCACTTTCGTTTTTCTTTCCCCGCAACTTCATCCCTAGTTTTCCCTTTCTTCGTCTTTTATCTTTCTAGGATAGCGAAAAGAATAAGCAGAATTAAAGCAAGAAAAGATGATAAAGGGGAGTGGAGAGGAAATGTTAAGAAAGAAAGTGAAACGAAAAGAAGGAAAAATAAAGAAAAGAAACCCAAAGAAAAAGAAAGGGAAGGAAAGAAAAGACAAGAGAAAAAAAGGAGGAAATGACAACAAAAGAGAAGGAAAAAAGAGAAAGAAAGCAAAAAAAAAAAACAAAACAAAAGAAGAGAAGGGAAAGGAAAAGGAAAGAAAAGAGAAGAAAGGAAAAGAAAAGAAAAGAAAAGAAAAGAAAAGAAAAGAAAAGATAAGAAAAGAAAAGAAAATAAAAGAAAAGAAAAGAAAACAAAAGAAAAGAAAAGAAAAGAAAAGAAAAGAAAAGAAAAGAAAAGAAAAGAAAAGAAAAGAAAAGAAAAGAAAAGAA
>KK499825.1:256976-329903 GCA_000688715.1 Glossina pallidipes
AGTTATATTTAAATATAACTAGCAAAGACACAAACCAAAATTTCTTTACAGAGCTCTGTTAAGGCTTTAACAGAAATCTATAAAACGAAGTCTCGAAGGGATTTAAGTCAAAATTCAGTTAAAATAAAGATTTTGTAAAAAAATTTTCCAAAAGTTTTATTTTAACTGAATTTTGACTTAAATCCCTTCGAGACTTCGTTTTATAGAATTCTGTTAAGGCCTTAACAGAGCTCTGTAAAGAAATTTTGGTTTGTGTCTTTGCTAGTTATATTTAAATATAACTTCACACCCTTTACGCACAGGTCGGATCGAATTATGTAAATTTTGAAAATATTTCCATGTTTAAAATGAGAAACTAAAATATCTTAAAGTGCACGTCCTCTGTATGCATGTTTTGTTCTCAATATTTTGGTAATGCGTTAACACACTTTCTAAGGGAGATTTTTTTATGCGGTTCCTCTCCACCGCATTAAGCAAATTTTTAGCTATTTATGAAATTCCTGATAGTCTTTTTTTCTTGCTAACCTCATCTAGCGCACAAGACCAGATTCGGGCACCGTATCAATGAAGTCTTTGTTATTCAGTGGAATACATTAAGTGTTAATGATATTTTCTTTTTCCTTACGGCGTCTATTAAATTGATTCATAATATCACAATGTACAACAGTCATAGTATACCCACAAGCAGCACATTGTTGTTTCATTGTTAACTTAGTTCATTCATTAGCAGAACAATTTGAAAACTTTTAAGGAAATAATCGATATTTTGTCTTTGGCTTAGAAAACTTTCTTCAATTATACCAACAATTGGTTGGTTAGGATGAAAGCGAAACATAAGCCTGAACAAAAACAAGTAAGAGATGTTGTCAGTTTATGTGACAAAGTAGGCGTGTCGTTCAACCGATTTGTGCAAGAACTTTCAATGTTGCCACCAAATTTGAAGAACTTCACATTTGTCAGGAGAGTGATTCCCGAAAACAGACGGACGGACACGCGGGCGTGTTTAAATCGATTCAGACTCTGATTCGGGAGCCTTGCAAACCTTTTAACAAAGTGCAAAATAACAAAGTAATTTGGAGTAAACGAGTTGTTTTTGTTGTTCTCTTCTTTTGTAATAAAAAGTTTTGGTATGAAAATTTTCTTTAATATTTTTAATTAATTGAAAATAAGTTTTGAAATTGTTTGTTTGTCTGTCTATTTCAACTAAGCAAACTTATACCGAAAGTCGAAAAGTGTTTTTAGTGGATTGTTAGGATTATTTAAGTGCTTAAGACAGTAAACTGTTGCATAGATGGTTCACAGTTTTTCATAGCCTAGCAATTAGTATTGCATAAGTGACAGGGAAAGAAAATTAGAAGAATTTCGCTTAATCACTTTGTATGAATAGAGTAAACAACGATTTTTAACATCGTACACAAAACTGTGCCTTTCAGAAAAAGCAATTTTGCTTAAGCTACCAACTTAAACTACAAACTTAAGCGCCAACCACTGGTAGAGGAAATGCCCATTGCCTACGCCAGATGGAATGATGTTTCTTTGTACCGGTCTTTTGGTAAAGTTACGGCTTTTTGAAATTTATGGAAATTCACATACCGCACAATATTTCTTTATAAAAAGTTTTCTGTAAAAATTCTATTAATTTTAAATGTTAAAACGAAAAGACTGCTGAAATTAAAAAAAAATCATTCATAATTATATTTAACAGAAATTCCTTTATAAAAGCAAATATTTGAAATCTTATATAGCATTCAGTCTCTGCAAATGTTTACCCAATTCTTTGTGATATAAAGCAAACAGGTGTCGTCTTACTTAATGCACAACAAGAGTGTGTTTGTGTGTTTTACAATAAACATCTCAGCACAAATGCATATTTATTTTCTCTTAGAGCGTACATTAAAGAACGCCATAATTTTTTATTTAATTATCAACCGAATTTTGCAAAACATTCACTTAATTTATTATTATTTGCTGTACGCCAAAGGAAACGCTTGTGCGTTTATTGTGGCCACTACAAGCGTATTTTGTTGCCGTTGAATGTGAATAAAATGAACAGAAAATACGCGTAAATATATTTCAGCTACGAGTGATTAGATGAGTCGTGAGATGTTTACTCATCTACCCGCTGAGATGAGAATTGCAAAGTCTCTGTCTACGACGTGAAATGGAAAAGTTTTTAAAGTGAAATGGAAAGTTTGAGCTGCGAAAAGAACCTTCTGATTAACTCTTTGCTTTTTACTTCAGTTCAGCGAGTCAGCAAAAGAAAAATTTATAGATTTATCCGAAAATACCATTAATCTGAACGGTAAAGACTTAAACTTAAGTGTATCTACAAACTTAAGTGTGACTACAAAGTGCTTGTTTGCGGGTTCACATCGCACTGCGGTGGAACGTACTTTCTCGCAGCTATAGTGACTGCTTAATCGGATTAGGTACGCACCCATTTGGCTGCAATCATGGTCCCCATATTTTCCTCTTTCCTTACCTGTTTTTCAACATCGCGGTGTTACAGACATCACCTGTGTAACAGACATCACCTGAGTGAAGGGCCATATTAAAGAAAAAAAAAATAGAGCGTAATAGTTAGTTGTTATCTTACATGCGCTTATGTTCTTATGCCACGCTATGGACAACCAAGAGTTAAGATACGAACATATGTTTATTTGTTAATTATTTTGCAATCAAGAGAAAAAAAATATGCTACGCTTAGCTTACATAGCCTGTTGCGTTGTGTAAAAAGCTGGCAGCGATTAATGATGACATATTTTAAGCAACCTTTTAATGAATCCGAACGTTTATTACAAAAACATTTTCTGAGTTGTGTTATTCAAAGCATCGATAATTGCCGGCAATTAGCTTTTCCATCTTCCCGCCAACGTATGCGATACGTTTCGAAAGGCAAAGTGTTTGTTGTATTTTACGATGAGAAGGTGTTTTAGGAAAAATTAATAAGCAATTAATTAAATCAAGGGGGCGACATATGATTAATATAGGGGAGAGTGGAGAATATTGAATTTCAGTGCTGCTAACGCTTCTTGAAGTGGCTTTGATAAATGCGCTCGAACATTGTTTTGTTTAAACGTCTCCTTTTTATCTCGTTTCGTTCGTTTTCCCTTTAATGATGGATCCATTTGCATCACTTATGGTTAGCGGCATCCATTAGATTGCAGCTCATAATACGCAACACCAAAATAATTTTCGCCAATGAAGAATATTCCGCTTTGCTTTCGATATTAACATCTAACACTCCGCCTGTCCTTCATTACATTTGGTTGTGCTTTGCATACTACATCGTAGCCATTTTTCATTACTCGCTACGATGCAACAAATACTTGCTCGCGAATTAAACATAAAAAGACAGCAGTCCACGACTCAAAAAACTACTTTGTGCATAGTTCGCCGCAATGATTTATATTGTGGCCTAAAGCTTGCAACTGTACGATAGAGCATTCACAGAATTAGATAGTTTAGTGAGTGAATGCAGCATTAGTTGCGCTTTCAAAGATCTCTTACAATTAATTGAATTTTTCCACTCATTTTATTAACAATACATACTAATGAAAGTGAAAAAATGACTTACGCTTGTCACATTTGGGCCTGCCAGGGTTCGAAGCCTTGCATATGTTTCGACAATCAATATTTTTTAGCTCTAAATATTTGAAAAGAATGACAATTGTGCGGTGGGTATCAAATGATTCGATTTAAGCTAAATTTCTTAGAATTTTATTTCAACCAAGTGTTGTGGTAATTATTGTGCCATAAATTTTTGGGTTTTTGCTGCGATTGCTGTTTTTCTTTCGTTCGGTTTTATTTTCCTTCTCTACATGCAATTGTTTTATTTATTAGAATACGAGCTACACTCTGATGTCAACATAAACAACGTAACACATGTATTTATATATATATATATATATATATATATATATATATATATCTAAAGTTGATCCGAAAATACACAGACAGAGAAATAGTGGGTCAACTGTAAAGAGCGTATAGCGTACAGTAAATAATGTAAAAAAATTTGATGTTTATATTTATGTATATATATATATGCATATTTTTTTTCTTTTTTTCTATCTGCACATCAGCTCTAGTAGGTCTGGCGATTTCCATATACGAAAAATTATTTAAAACAAATTTTATATATATGTATGCTGGACCGAGATCCAAAATTCAGGGATGACACGGTTAAACCTATCTTGGATGTTACACATACTAAGCTCAAATGGTGACAGCTAGAGTCGTTCATACAACCACTTTTCGAAGTAAGGCTTTATAAAGGAAGGGATTGAAACGGTGGCCGGATCCGAGCAGTTTTCAATAGCATTCGTCCTTGCGTGAAAATATGTCGGCGTGGAAAATTTCGGCAGAATATTTCAAAAATAATGGTCTATAGATCAAACACGAGAAAATGAAATAAACAAGCAGCGAGGTACACTTAGATCGATTGAGAAAGTGCTTCTAAATCACTCGATATAATAAAATGTGAGTTTCTCTCAAGTCCTTCTGAGTATTGCATACATCGGCACAATTTTCATATGCCTTCGTGCTGCAAATAGTGTAGGGCTTAAAAAGGTAAAAACAAAGGTAGAAAGCTTTATGGTTTCAGTTGAAAGGCAGAGAATAATTTCCAGCAGGCATAATGTACTTAAAGCTAAAAATAGCTAAAAATTTGAGAAAAATTGCTTTTTTATAAGAATGGTTTGCCTTAAAACGTCGGCAGGGTAGTTAAAGTCATGTGCGATTTCAGAGTTAATAGCTTTTTCATATTCTTCCATTTCGTTATTTTACGGATCTAGTTTCCAATAAAACGCATTTATCGTGTTATTACTATATAGACTTCAATTTTATTAGCTTTTCTTTTTTTTTTTAATTCAGGGTCTTTATCTCACCTTCAATAAGTAACACAAATGTTGTTGTGTAATGCAATAAGATGTCAAGTAAGTCAAGTCAATGCAGTCTAATGAATTTTATTGAGATAACTGCACTCAAACGAACGACAAACGTAATGCAAAAGGGAATAGAACAAATACGACAAAGTGGCTTAAATAATATAAAAAATAATGCACCTTAAATTAGTCTAAACGATGTAGAAGATGAAGTTCCTTAAAGTTACCCAAACGGTATTCAAGATAAAGCAGCTTGAAGTCTCCTAAAAGATATAAGACATAAGCGTCTTAAAGTGATCGAAGCGGTATAAAAGTTAAAGCACCTTAAAATACTCTCAACGATATAAAAGATGAAGCGCCTTACGACATATAAGATAAATCCGGGCTAAAAGATAAAACGCCTTAAAGTAGTCTAAACATCATAAAGTGCCTTAATTAACGATACAAAGATAAAGCTGCTTAAGGTGGCCTTACAGACTTAGAAGATAAAAAGCCCGAAAGTATTCTAACTGACATATAACATAAAACGCCTTAAATTAGTCTAAACGATATAACAATATAAAGTGCCTTAAATAATGGTACAAAAAATAAAGCGGCTTAAAGTCGCCTTAAAGATATAGAAGATAAAACGCCCGAAAGTAGTCTAACTGACATATAACATAAAACGCCTTAAAGTAGTCTAAACGATATAACAATATAAAGTGCCTTAAGATATAGAAGATAAAACGCCCGAAAGTAGTCTAACTGACTAACATATAAGATAAAACACCTTAAAGTAGTCTAAACGACATAAAGTGCCTTAAATAACGATACCAAAGATAAAGCGGCTTATAGTGGTCCTACAGACTCAGACGATAAAACGCCCGAAAGTATTCTAACTAACATATAAGAGAAAACGCCTTAAAGTAGTCTAAAGCTCCTTAAATTAAGTAAATCTAAGCGATGTAAAAGTTAAAGCACCTGATCGTTATAGAAAATGAACCGCTTTATAGTTCCTAAACGACATAATAACATAAAGCGCCTGACTATAATCTAAACGAAATGTTTTATAATATAATGCAGTAAAAGTCGGTGCAACTAAGCCAATGGCGTCTAATGCAATGTAAAGCAATATAATGCGATATAATTCCGTCTTCAGTCGGTTGAAAAGAAATGTAACGCATTGCGTTGATGTAATGCAATAGAGTATAAATTGTGCATTGTTTAATACGGAAATGCGGAGAATGCAATGCAATATGGTCTTGTGATGATGCTTTTATGGTTACTCATAATCACATTTCATTGCGTATAAATTATTAATCGACATATTAAGTGTTAAATATACGTGCAGTAAATGCCTGTAAATGCAGGCAAATAAAATGTATATCAACTTTAAAGTTATTTATGGCACTGACATAAACATATTATTTAAAATAATTGTTTATAAAAAAAAAGGAAATTTAATTTCTTGGCAAAAGTATATTTAAAACAAACTCTTTAAAGCATTATTTTACTTTAGTTTAAACTAATTTTTCAGTTTTCTCTCGTTGCATGACTCGAACTTACATAAAATATTTTCAACTTTTAATTTTGTTAGAAAAACAAATATGAAATATTACCATCATTAAAATAATTAATATGTTCGAGAATGTCTCTGTGTTGTTTGCTGCTGGAAAATAGGAAAAAGAAATAAGAACAACTTTTACATTTCCTCATAATCAATTTAAAAAAATTTAACAAACAAAAAGTAACATTCATTTGAGAGGTATTAAGTTTCTGAAAGAAAGAAAAAATGAAAATGGAAAATGAAGAATGCCACCAAAATATTTAAATAAGAAAAGGAAGAGAGTAAAACGACTTAGTCGGGCAAAGTCGGTCATAGGATATCTTTCTTACATTATTTTTGAAACATTTTCTCGAAAATTTCTGTTCATATGCACACAGTGGGCATAGAGATATCTTTTTCCAGCTCCCTTTCAAAATCACCTCAAAATGCCACACGTAGGCTGAACGCAAAGCATTTAAAGACTTGACTTGAAGAGCAGGCGGCAAATGCCTCTGAATCTATTGCTATATCAACTCGTACTGATCGTTTTATAAGCTTTGGTTTGTTCGAAGTTGTGAAAAGAAACAGTTCGAGGACTGTTTCGGGGCAAAAGGGGAGCGAGTTTTAAAGGCGGGGCCTCAATAAATTGTCAGACAGGTGAGAAAAATGTATAACCAACGGCAGTGCGAAAAGCTTCGAACAAAATTTTGTTTATCGTATTTATAAAATTCCGATTTCATATTCACACACCCATGTGCAGCCGTACGCGCCTAACAAGTGCTTCGTACAATAGCAATCTTTCACTTAGGCATCTTGCAGAGAATGTGTAATGTAAAGCACTACTCACTCCAGAATTTTTTACTAAATTCTAGGTAAAACTATGAATCCCCCATTTTGACTGTTACCTAAATACAGTACGACTAGAGTAACGAGCAGCTACTCTAAAACACATCTGATATTCCAGAAAAAGAGATTTGAGAAGTTTTTTTGACACTGCAACAGATCCAACGATGAATAGACGAAAATATGGGAAAATGTAGTTCAGTTTCACTATCAGCGATTTGAAATACAGGGACTCTGTTGAATATTTTGGCGATTACATTGTTTCCCTTTTTAATTTATTTTGTCAAACTTTTGCAACTTAATCCCGCTCTTCTGTAATTCAAAATTTCCTTTCCTTGCGTCAGCTCCCATAATGTTTGATGTAAGTGAACAACGGCACGTTCTCCAATAGAGTTTGCCTTTGCACACCGTACACATTTTGTTGTGTAAGTTTATACGCACGTACGTAGCAGCCAAATGATCTCAAGATAAACACACCTTTAATCAAAAATTACTTTGTGAATCAAATTGTATCGGTCTTTGCATCCGTATGCCTTGCCGTTTGATCTCCGTCCACCAAATTTTGGCGAAACTTCGCACACTGATGTGTTTTAACCCCAGAACAAAAACGAATTGCTTTGGATAATTTTATGATAACATCCCATACAGCGACTAAAATTTTTACAACTTTCCTTAATAAAGATTGGCAATGGAAAGAGCATAAGCAAGTCTGTTTCTTGGACCTCTTCAACCTTGCACGAAAACTAAGTCTTTAGATGGCAACAATATATAACTTTTGGTATTCTATCATGAGGTAAATGATAAATTGCATTACGGTATTTGGTGTAGGGTAATTAAAAGTGGGCTTCGCCCTACCATAAGGACTTTACTTGCTTTTTCATTTTGCAAACCTAAGCAATTTTCGGTAATGCTTCCGTGCAAGCCAATATTACTTTCGATTTGTATCGATATAATTCCATTAGTAAATTTGAGAATAAAGCTTTTGCATCCTTGAGACTTTTGAAAATAATCCATTTTTTCGAATGAGGACAAGCAGACAGGCGCACACTCCCTAGAGCCATTCTCTAATCACAAGGGTGGTGGTGAAATATAAGTATCCTAATTTGTCCGATTATTAATCAGACGAAATAAGTGATAAGCTGCCGTCTGTTCTATTATCTTTTCTTATCTTCTCTTGTAAAAGTGTAACCGAAATAAAGCATGGAATGAAATAGTAGACGAAAAATCTCTTCTATATATATATGTATGTATATATGTGTTATACATATATATGTTATCGTGTATTATATATATATATATATATGTGCGAAACAAAATGCA
This sequence comes from Glossina pallidipes, assembly GCA_000688715.1. NCBI lineage: Eukaryota > Metazoa > Arthropoda > Insecta > Diptera > Glossinidae > Glossina > Glossina pallidipes. The sequence continues at coordinate 265,551 of KK499825.1, forward strand.
GCTATTTTTGGATACATTTGTGTGTTAGTTTAGTTGTCTTTCTAAAGTAATCGTTTCTGGCCGTTGCAAATGCAGTGGTAGTTTTGTTATGCTACCCTTCGGTAATAAGTATGAAAATTTTTATTTAAAATTTATGATATGAAAATATGTAAATATTAACAAATATTTTTCTTAGGCCAAGAGGAAGAACACAACCTAACCGAATAAACAAACGGATACCTTAATAGGACTCAGTTAGCAAAGGGTAAATCCCTTGAAATGCATTGCATAGACAAGTAATAAAAATATATTAGTTTTCAGTGGTATTTCAGACACCCATCTTCTGAAACAAATGCATGCTGCATAGCACTTAGATGGCTGGCATAATGAAACCTTATTCTTATTTTCGGGATGTGAGTTCAACTTTGTGGGCTTTTTACAAGACTTTATGGGACTTAGCAAATCATTTACTGTTGTTTGTACACAATAAATAAATGAAATAAAGATAAAATAAGCCACAAGAAGACACGGTGACCGTTTCTTTTAAATTAAAAATTTATTTATCTAATTCATGTTTGCTTTGTACTAATTTAACTCAGCATCACATGCTCGAACAAGTGGTCTTACCCAATAACTTCTCATTCTTCTTTGTTTTCTATCAAATCAAAAAAAAGCTTTTTTACGTTTGTATTAAATTTCTTCTGTTTGTTTTTTATATATTCGTTGCTTATATATGTGTTGATTTCTTTTTTAAACTCCTTCGTTTTTATGTACATTTTCCTATAACATAATACGGTAATGCAGTTTCCCCATGAGTGTATCGCTTGGGGCTTTTTAACCCGAAAATGGGAATAACGCATCATTGTGTCTGCCATCCTTACCTAAACTCAAATATGAATCCGTTGGGTATAACTAAAAGGACAAATTCACAGGTTTACTATTTTTCCTAATCGCAATTTTATCGAGTTAGGCTTTTGCCAGTAGGCAACGCATCAATATAATCTTAAAGTGCTACTAATGGATGGCCAAAGAGCAAGGCAATCTTTAATTTAATAATCAGTCGTACGATCGTATGCAAATTTCATCGCTTAAAACCTTTATGCCTAAACTGTATTTTTCGAGCTGATCGTGCTTGCGGCTCTTTCAATTCTTGGCCGACAAACTTCGAATTGAATATGACTTTCGCAGGATATGACTTTCTAATGAAGGAAGTACCATTTCCTTGATTGCTGAACTTCCCTTGGTCTAGTCCGATCTGATCAGATTTTTGGTGGATTTCCCAAAAAATTAAAAATGTTTTCAAAAAAATCCTACGTCGTTCACTAGATATCGAAGAATGTGCCAAGAATTTCTTCTTTTTTTTATACCCTACACTGTTTGTGGATATATTAAGTTTGCCCTAAGCACTGTGCTAAGCTAAGCTGGTCCGTCAGATGTACGTCGATACATTTTTATGTTTAAACAGCGGGGGACAATGTGATGAAATTTGGTGCACCGAAATATTCTTGCCCAACGACGAACGCTACTGCAATTAATTGGGATCGATTCAGTTCAGATCAAAAACTCTCTATATAAGCAGTTGTATTAAACGGAACGGATGTATGGTGGCCTGTCTCCCGTTATGGTGTTTTTACTTGTATAAGTTGACTTATTCCGCTCTTCGTGATAAGCAACAGTCAGATGATGCAAATGGATTGAAACAATTTTTAAAATTTCTCATTACACGTAAGCCGTATTAAATAAATTGATTTGTCTTACGTGAAAAAAAAAACTTGGAGAGTACTTATGCTCATTTTGTCCCTTTTTTTCATTTTTAATACAATCAATCACTCGGACACTCAGCGTGCCCCCTGAAAACATGTATTACGGCGATGCTCAGAAAGAAGTGCGAAAAGCGAAATAGATAGGAACTGGCCGCCGAATGCCTTTAGGATACGTATGACCAATTGATAAGTCTTACGTCTTACGCCTTTAAATTTTACCGATTGAACACTTATGATAGCTACCTCGAAAAAAGAGTAAGTCGCGGAGATTTGGATCCGCGAACGACTGAGATCTTAATCGCAACTCTTATCCATTTGGCTGTGCGGCAACCATAGTAAGATAACGTCAGCAATAACATTAACAACAAGGGAGACATAGCAGCTTATTGCTCATTAATTTTGGAACCAACGGAAGAACGCTTTCTGTTGAATACAAGAGTAAGAGAGTTTTCAACAGGGAGCCCTCTGCCTATGCAACACGTTACTTAAGCATACAAAAGCAGTTTAGACTTTTGTTTTTTCTTTGTACCAAAGAAGTGAGTGAATCAATGTACCTACGTTGCCAGGTAGTGGAAACAAGAATCAATTCGAGAAGAAGAAATAACTCATACATATACTGCGTTTACAGTAAAAAATCATTCCGTCTACTCATGCCCGTATGAACATAACCAAGAGTTGTTTACACTTAGTCAGAGTCATTTTCTATGGTATAGACATTGAAAAATTTGCATTTTTTACCATACTTTTCCCTTATTTCTGTATTTATTCCGTTTTATGCCATTGAAAGGGAAACTGAGAAAGAAGTTGAAGAAAAGTTATTTTTTCTAACATTTGTTTTGTTTATATTTCAGTTTATGGTAAGCATGTAATGGTAGTAAACAAGGGTAAATGTAATGTTTACCCGTAACAACAACAACAAGTGTTGTTGCATTAATTTATGCGCAGAACTTGTCTATGTGTCAGTTGTGTTGACAGCGAGCACTCTTCATAGCCGTCATATGGAACCTTAAGGATTTTCCTTTTTTTTTTGCCTTTGCTCTCTGTACTTTTTTTTTGTTCAAATTTTTTACTTTTTAGTAAAATTTCATAAATTTATAGTCATTTGCTTATCTGGACAGCCATGTGTTGCAAATCGAAAAGTTAACTAAAAGCCGAAGAATCTCTCTCTTTCCGACAAAAAAAGATGATTTAAATGATAAACAAGTACTTGGCATAAGCCAAGGGTTCGATAAATCAAATAAATGAGGAGAGGGATGAAAGGAAAATTTAAGCGTAAATTTTTGATGCTTATCTGTCAAGTCAATCGAAAACTACTCCACTGACTACCCTTGCCATTCGCAGAAAACAGTATATCACACACGTTCGCATACATGCACGCACATGTAAGTATATAAACAGCTGGAACGCAATCCATAAATAACACGTCATAATTCACTTTACGACAGTGCATACACACACGCACGAGCATACGTTGTTAAAGTTGCGTGTTTTTCACCTTGTTTTCCTTTATTGTTTTTGCTACTCTCACCCCACCTCCCCGTCTCGGCACTTTCACCATCTTTCCCTCAGTCACTCTCTCTCGCTCTGTCTTTTTTTGTGATATGGTAAACTGTACGGGCTCTGTGCCTGTGTAAAATGTGTTTTTAATAGCTGGCTGGCTTTTTGCTTGCTTTGGCCCATTTAACTTTACCTGTTTTAGTTTTAGTTAAAAATCGCTTTTTCAGTTGATTTTTCAATTTCTCATAACGTCTCCATTCTATGTAAATTCTGATGAGCTTTTATTGTTGTTGACGTGAAGGTTTGCTTTCATTGGCGCCTGTTTGTTTTATAATTTCATGCGATGTATATCGTTATTATTACCTGTACAGGTATTAAGGTATTGACTCTCGACCCATTATGACAGCCTAATTGAATATTTATTTAATGCTATACCATTAGCTGTCGTTGTTGTTTCTGCCGTCATAATTATCGGGTTTCATACCTTTGGAAAGCATAATCAAAGTTGTAATTTATAAACCCTTTTAAATTCAGTTTTTTGATGGGGAATGGAAATGGAAGACTACACATTCAACCAAACTGTTATGCTCGTTAAAGGTCCTTTAGAATGAAATTGATTATAAATGTATTTACAAAATTTATTGTTAGTGTTATAATGCATAAGTAAAATTTCGAGTAGGGCTGTTTCCTCACTCGCTTGCAGAACCAGCTAGCTTGACCTAAGTGTAATCGACTACTGACCGAAGCTCCTTGGAGGATAGACAAAGGAATGAAAACCAAAAAAGGCAAGAAGAAGTGGATCCTCTGTTCTCTTCTCTGTGTTATACAGTTAATTAACACGTATCACGATGTTTGAGTGGGAAAGAGAGATAGAAACAAGCAGGATATCTTTTTTGTCACTCCAATATATTCGCTTCGAAAAGAGACAACAAAGCGTGGTTATGCTATCCGACGTCACGACCGAAAATATGTGAGTTTGAGTTAATCAGCGTTTGCCTTGAAGAACTGTTTTCATCCCATTTGCTTGTTCATACAGCAAGTGCATCAAACAGAAAGGTGAACTTTGTGCCTGAGTTACTTGCTGATAAGAAGAGGAAGGAAGGAGTTGACAATGTTCAAACGATTTTGAATGAGTATGCAAGGCAAGTTACTTCCGGCTGAAGCATAACTCTTCGCCAGTAAACTACAACCACTCCCTAACTCTTTCCTTACTTCTTTCTGACCGGAGACGTGCGACTAGCATTGAGAAATATCCCCGATTAATGGCTCATATTGAAAGAACAAAAAAGTCTGCAAAAACCCAATGAACGGACGTGTGTTTGTTACGGACCCCGAATGTTGTTGGCTCCTGAATGGCAGTTATTTTGTCAGTTTCCATTGGATGTGAAGCGTACCAATATAAAGTTAAAAAAATTAACTCTGCTATCTACAACAAGGACGAGATAGAGCAAAATCGATCGTAAGGATACGAGGGGGCTGACGAAAAAGTTTTTATTAAAATTTAAAAAAAAATTAAAACTTTGATCCTTTAGGCAAACTAGTTATTCGACTTGATTACAATATCAGCCAGGGCTTAAAATTAGGCTACCGACAAGATCATACATGCCCGTAAAGTGTCTCCGGGCATATCGGACATGTATACTGTTGTATTAACCGGTATTCGATGTTATTTTGTTTGTCAAGATGTGTCGAACTGTAACTTTTAGATGCGAAAACGCTTGGTTTAAATCTTTCGCAACAGCAGATGTTATGGCGTGTACGCAATACAATTTTTAGGGACTTTGAAGAAGTCGTTTTCTGAGCCAATAAACCTCCAAACGTGGCAACCCTGAATTTTCTCGGTTACTGATGCGCAAATAACCATGAAGTGAAGCACACAAACTCTTAGCATCGCCGATAAAATTGAATGTTAATAACGTTTTCCTTTGAAGCTATCAGCTGCTTGCGCTACATTGTCCGTTGATCAAACTAAACGAAAACGTCATAAAGAAAAGCTATTAACAACTAGTGATCCAATTGTGCCGATCATTACAGTAAGAATGTTTGCAATACGTGGAAGCCATTATAAGTTTTTGATTTCTTAATAAGACGACAACTTCGTACAATCGAAAATTGGACCGTACTGTCTTCCTTACTGCATTAATCAGATATTACTGCTTGTGATAAACACTTATCTCAATCGATAACATATTGTTTGTTTGCACATAGTGTCGATTCTTATGACAAAGTCTAAATCATGGAGCTGGATGGTCTCAAAATGTTGGACGTACTTCCGATACGGAATTTGAGGCAATCCTATGAATGAAATATCGCCCTTTAACACGTGCTCATATAAGGCGGATTAGTAAAACACTGGGGTAAAATTGTAACGGTGTTCATATCACACGCGTCAAAAGAGACTCATATGACATGACAAAAGAATGAGATGGAAAATACCATACCCCTCCATCCTCTCTCTACTGCTCCCAAAAACTCTAATTCTCTCTCTTTCTCTCCCGCTGTGCCTCTCTTGTAAAACAAAAACATTTATTATACAAAGACCATAAATATTGTTGTCATGCAGTCCGCTATACCTCGTTACTAAAGAAAGTTGTTTAAAATATAATATAACAAGAAAGTTGACCGCTTTCGACAGTGAACGGTTCATGCGTTTGTGTAATCAATGTGACTCTTCCCAAGCGGCAGGAGTCATAGTGTCTACTGCAGAATAAAAAGCAGGCCGATCTAGTCCACATCCGATTACTAACACTTCCGCAAGTACCCACAAGCTTGGGAAAGCTACGACATGTTAAATATCACCTGAAAAAATTCCCACGCGTTTGAGGTAAAGAATATACGAGAACTACTCCAAGAGAAGACTTAAGTTTCTACTCAGAGTGAAAAATTAATGCATTGAAGCCATAGACGATTAAGTAGAGTGCAAGCGCATTAACTGCTAGCTATCCATTTAATGCAAACAATTTTTCAACATTGTGTTGGAAAAACTTTAATCGATTCGATCGTATATTCACGCGAATGCTTTTTGACATGAAAACTTCTCCTTTTGTATTCTTAATCACATTCTCACTAAATGTCAGAGGGGCTGAGATGCGTTTTACTTACTCTTGTGCACAAGCAAAACGAACGGTTATCTTAGATTGACCGTAAATCTGTGTTTCTTAATTGTTTATTCAATTATATCATGGATTTCAATCATAAAATACATACACATCTGTATATGTAGAAAACACAAGATAATCATTCTTAACATCAAATGATTTCCTTTGAGAAAATACCACAAAAAAAAAGAAAGGAAAAGAATGAAAGCAAAATAAAAAATTTTTATAAAGAAAAATCTTTAAAAGTAATAACCGACAATAACCATAAAAATAACATGAGCAGCAAAAAAAAAAACAAAATAGGCAGACTTCTAACACAAACGACCGCATCAACTTTAGCCGAAACAAATGCCGCCAGGTTACACAAAAAAAAAAAAAACAAACAGATATAAGATACACGAAAAGTGGGAAAAAGTAAAACAAACAACAAATAACCGGGAAAAGTATAATCGCCTTAGAACGAATTCTGGATACCCATAACCAAACACTAAAGTAAGTGCGCAATGGAAAGTTTTCTTTTAAGCTGTGAGCACTTCGTGGGGCCAATTAAAGTGATTCTTGCATCGCATTTACATATTTGAATGATTCCGCTGAATACTTCTGATACGCGTGCTACCATGGGCCACAGTTTGCAGTAATTACTTTTCTATAACCAACTTTGATTCCCTAGCCGCAGTAGTGACAGATTTTGTACACACATCTCGTCTATTTTCAAGCTTGATTAGCACTCCGCAACCAAGTTCGTATATATATTTCTATATGAAGACTTCTTTCTATGTGAAGACTTCTAAAAACACAGGCAATGGACGGATGGGTACACATTAACTATAATCGGCATATATGTCTATGTGTACAGACATATTTCAAAATGATTCTAAAGTCTTTTTTATAATTTTACAAAGGAGGTGGCGTCCCTATGTCCTTCGGCGATGGGTATAAACAGGGAAAGAGAGAAAATACTTTTTGAAGAAAAGTTGGACTTCGAAGCTTGTATGCATTTTAAGCCGACCAGAAAATCGAAATCGTTTCCTTCCTAATAGAAGAATAGAAAATATTCCACTTTCTTTAGGTATGGCGAGCGGGTTTCAAATCATGGCTGGTTTCAGTAATGTGATGGTTGGGTGCATAAATAAATGAGTAAATCAATCAATAAATTATTTTATTTTGTTTTAATCCTAATCCTGTAAAATAGTAGCAACAACTATTTTGCCTTTTATTGGCCACCCTGTAGACCTCTGGTCTTCTAAGCTAAGAATATAAGTACTTTGGAGAAGCACAAGCGCCTTTACACAGTTCGCGTCGCTTGAAGATCTAAATCAAATCTTAGATACAACTAGTGAATATTAGCAACAGAACGACTAACCAAATATACCCGAACACTTCGTGGATATCGACAGAAAAAAAAAAAGAAGAAAAATGAAAAAACTAAATGAAAGAACAAAATGACACTACAAAGGAAAAGATTATGATAGGAAGAAAAAAAATCAAAGGAAAAAACCGTCCAGTATAATATTAGCAGGCACTCTTAAGCATTGAATGAGTGAGAAGCAAAGGGAAAATAAGTCTCTTTTTATGTATGTTTGAAGTGAATTGAATACAATAATAATATCTTTATGAAGCTTAATTAATATAATTACAGCGAGTAGAGTTGTTGGTGATGATGATGATGCTGCTGTTGCTGTTGAAAATGATGCACATGTTAAATCTTCCAGAAAGAATGGCAGACGTAGTGGGAAACAAATAGTAAAAAAGAGACGCGCAAAATCATTCTAAAAAAATTCCCATTAATTTAAATGCCTTTTCATACACTTAACAAATGACAGGCTGACAAAAAAAAAAACAACACGAAAAACAACAACAATAATAATCAAAGGACAGGCACAAGCCGATGCACAGACATATAGACAAACGGACAGAGAGACAGATAATGATACATTTATATACACATATGGCTTGAATTTCATGTACGCTTTTCGGTGCAAGTAATTGCAAGCCATGAACTGCCGAGACTAAATATATACATGCATATATATATATATATCCATCCACCTCATGTGTATGTTTGTGTGTGTGTGTGTGTGCGCACTGCAACACATCATTACTACAAACCAACAGTTGCATGCCCTGCTAATGCAACTAGCAACTCCATTAAGTTGTCTTCCGTTTGATTATTTTATTTTTTTTTCAAGTTTTTTTTTTCTTTTTTTCAAAGTTATTTGTAAACAATTAAAATGCTTGCTAGCATGTGCTTGTAAATATTGTATTGATGTGGTATTTTTTTTTCTTTTTTTTTGGTTAAATTTAAGCATTTTGTTGATTGATATACGAAATGTGAACTCGAACAACCCGTTAAACAATTCACGGGAAAATAAAATACTTTACAAGTCAGTCATTGTTTAATCATAAAAGAAAAAACGAAAAAAATTTTAAATTTCTTGTTTCTTATGTGAATTGAAATGTGGACCTCCCAGCGTTTAATTAATTGTTATTTTATTATTATCACACTTTCTCTCCTTACATCATAGGATGTCTCGACACCCTGAGGTGACAATACAATAATTAAAACCATTTTGAAAGAAACATGTTTTTTCTTTTTTTTTCAACATCGATCTATGGGGTGTCAACAATCATTTTTTACGGTAACACCTATTATTATGCATTGAAATAATGAAAGAGTGCAAAAAACTCTACCCCTTTTATTTGATTTGATTTCTAAATAACTTAAGACTCTTAGCATTTATTATGCGCATCACCGAAGAATTAAAGGTATATTCATTTTGTCGAAATTTTTGCAACACTCAGAAGACGACTTCAGAGACCATATAAAGCATACTCATTATTAATTTGTATCAAGTCCAAATTTTGTAAATGTGTTGGTCGCTATCTGTCCATTTTTTTTATTAATTGCTCTGGTAGACGTGCTCGTGGTGGCAAAAATTGAGATTTGACAGAAACATTAGAGGTCGTTGCACGCAAATTCGTAAAATGACACGCCCACAGTGCAACATAAATGGAGAGCGCATAAAATTTATTAAAACAGGCAAAGATGCACATTTTCACTTTTATTTTAAAAAAATCGAAAAAATCTTCCATGCGGTCCTTCAATATTATAGAATAAGGAAATTTTTTATAGTTTACACCCGACACCACTTGTGGTAGAGGATATATTAAGTTAGTACGGCCGTATGTAACACGCAGAAGGGCTTAAGATAGATCCACCTTTGATTACACCGATCGAATCAGTCTCTTCGTCTGTCCACGTAAATATGTGTTCAAACTACAGGTTGCAATTTTTGGGATATTTTGATGAAACTTGGTACAATGACGCCTAAGGAGGAACGCTATTGAAAGTGTTTCGGATCGGTCCACTTTTTGGACCACTCTCCATATAAGGCCCTATTCTGGAAAATCGTTCTATTAGAAAAAATTGTAGTTTTTCAAAATTTTTTTGAGCAAAAGTGGCTAATTAGTAGTATTTGGGCATTGTAAATTGTTACGGAAACTCTGGACTGGCTGGGGCAATTGTTGAATCCCCTCTCATATAACGCAAACTGAAGTTAATACGAAAAAAATATTCAATTTTCAATAGTTCGCAATGGAAATTATATCACAATAGTAATTTAACATAAAAAAATGGGCTGTACGAAATTTGGATCGAAGTTTGGATCCTACCCTAATAACGATTTTCATGAAAATTGATCGTTTGTAAAGCAGAAAAGTGTAAGTTGGGAATTGACCCATAGTAGTATAGTGCATAGTAATTTCATACAAAAATGAACTCTATAAAATATGGTCCATCCACGTCCACTTTTGGATTCTCTCCTATGTAAGGATTAAACTTATACCAAGTTAGGTTGCGTTTTGGGCCCGGTTCCCCATAAATACGCACGCAAAAACTATGCTTTTATATAGAAACGGAATATAGTTTTTGTGATCTATAATAAAAATAATAAATGTATTCCACAATGTGGTGGGTGGTATGGTGTTTAATGGTCGGCCTTGCCCACTATAACGTTCTTACTTGTTTTTTTTTAGCCTTCTTCTGGATAACGGTGATCAGTAAACAAGATTCGGTCGCAGCCGAACATAATTTTCTTACTTGTTTTTTTCTTAACATTTATTTCTTTTAAAAATTTCAATTTAGTCACAGGCATGTAATAAAAGATTTAAAATATTTCTTAACAATAAAAATACGGAGAAAGCCAATAAATTAAGACACGTATTAAAGATATATGTAATTTATTAAATTATTTAAGAAAAGTTTTTAATGGAAGACAACCGTAGAAGTGAAACGAGCAAAATGTATGTTAACATCCTATCCCACAAACGGGACATAAACCAAGACAAGTTTGATGACCTTCCGTTGAACGCTATATTCGTTGACTTCAATGCACGACTACATCAGTTTATCGCATTGTGGATTTATGACACCGGCAATACGCGAATGAAGATCCTTTTGAAAACTGAAATCAACAAATAAACTTATTTGAAATCAGTAGACAAATTCACAAAAACATTGTAACGCATTATGGCCCACTATTAAATGCCTTACGTCACTTCGCTTGATGCAGTTTTTCAAGTAGAGACTGTCAAGAGAAGGTGTCGTATGTGATGTGGTCGAAAAAGTAATACCATCCAAACCATTTTCAAGAGCGTCCGTCTTTTAGCCAAGACGGACAGACGGATTCACAACCTTATAATGAGTTTCTGTATCACTAGGTATAATAAATGGTGAGAGATCAAGATTGAAATTTATTAAGGGTTATAATTAAAATGTATGTATAAAATGGGCGTGCAAATGCACATTTTAAAACACACATTCCTCGTATTTTATTACCGTCAACTCACAGCGGTGTCTTGCGTTACGCAATTTTTAGAGCAATCGGCCGCTCTTTTGTGACAGCTTGATGCTTTCTCTTTCTTACTACCCTTTCAGATATTTACAAGGGGGAAATTATTGGAACAAAGTATTTGTTTTAATGTTTAGATTTAAAACAAAAAATTGTGTGCCATAAGTCATCTGAAAATGTTGCAAAGTTTAAGCAAAATCTAGAGCAAACCGTAACTACACATTGGCGGAAGTGGAAGTAAGTTTTTAAATATCACTGACACAGCTCTCTCCCTCTGTGTCTCTCTCTGTCTCTCTCTCTCTCTCTCTCTCTCTCTCTCTCCATCTCTCCAACCGTATTCTGTGTTCATTCATCGAAGTTCAAAAGAATTAAGTCTTAAGATTTATATGACAATTGCGGGATTCCACGCGGTATTCGAAACGGCTTTGCTGTATTTCAGAATATTTTTTTTGATGATAAAAATACTTTTCTTTCTGTTGAAAACAATTTTCGCTGTATTTTTGCCCGCACATGTTTTCAAAACACAGATTTGCAATGCGTCAGCTGCCTTTTCTGCCGATACATGCAATTAAAAATTGAAAGCAATATGAAAACTAGAACTCGTTTATCATAGATAGATATATGCCTTACATACATCTTACATTATAGATCAAAGAGCAAATTCGTCGCGTCATTTATTAATTTAAGTTTCAAATTCAAACACATTTTTCTTGGATTTTATCACTTTTATCGATAACATTTTGCAAATTTTGTGAATGAAATCATTATGCGCTCACTATAGAACTTGTAGAAATTTTAGACAAAGATCTGAATCGACTAATTTCTACAGAAAATGAAACCAATTTTATGCTCGGACAAAGCAACGTCCGAGCTATAGGGCGTATGCATCAAAGGTTTCAAACCTTTCTTCCAAATTTCCTCAATATTTGTCGACTCATTGCGGATGTGGGATGCGTTCATGCATTGTGTTGGTGAAAGACGGCATCTTTTCTATGAATCAATCGTGGACGCTCTAACTTATTTACAAGCAACTTTATTCGCATTAATTGTTTACAATGGAAAGTGAAATCAATCATGGTGTCGAGTTGGAGCAGTTTACGATGCTCGTGTCTCTTCCGATGCTACTCTCAACTTTACCTTACACCACAAAATGACCACCGAAATGATGTCGTAAAACACAGCGATTTCCTTATTCCTTAGCGATTTGACTTACTTTCAAGTCCCAAGCACTTTCGATTCAATTAAAAAATGGTTTAATATTTTGCGAAATTAGTTATGAAGAGACTACCACTTTTCACTGCATCATAGCGTACAGTCAATGTTGTCATATTATACGAGTCTATTAAGGAAAACGCTACAATTGTATCATTCAGCAAATTCTATTAATTTATACCTGGAGATCTAAATTTGGTGGCATCCATATAAACTAGAAAAGTGAAACAATGTTAGGAGACTAAATTTTGAAAGTGAATATGGATTTCTTTTCTTACATTTTCTATCTGAAAGTGAGCATTTATTTTCTATCGAAGCCACTTTGCTAACTACTGCAAAAGTGAACTTTATGAACTTACACTACTGAAGCTGTAATTATCAAAACTTTCCTGCATATGCTTATGGCGAGATAGGTGGAAAATTCTCCTTAAGGCTAGTCCATCTATATCTCTCTCTTTCACATAGCGTTTATTTCATTCGATCCGACGATCTGTATCTCTCTCTTTCACATAGCGTTTATTTCATTCGATCCGACCTTTAGAAATAAGACAAACCACGAAGCTAATCGCGGCTCGTTTTATGATTGATCGTCGTGACGATTTTAATGGCAACAGGAAAGGCAATGAAAAACTAACGGTAATATGTAACTGGCCTTCTTCTGACTACTTTTATGTTTGCCATATACTCACTAATAATTTAAAAAATTTTCCCCAATTTCTTTAGATGCACTCACAGTTCCTTTTCTATGGTTTTTTTTTTTGCGTTTCGTTTTATAAACTTTTGAAGACATCTTTCACTGTAAGCTATATATCCATTAATTTTTCTGTCATTAGAGAACATTCACAACAGCAAAAAAATATATATATTAAACAGAATTTATGTTCGCTGTCAACTTAACATCACATAATTATATTTAATACTATAGCGGTGAGGAAAAAAATGGCATAAATTATCGCCTTATTATCGTTTAGCAATTGACTGTCGGTAAGTGTTTAAAAGCAATTAATGTTTACTAGAGCGTGGACAGACTTGAGTCGAGCTTTCATTATATTAAACCCGCAAGCATTGATTTCAAGTTTGAAACTTCGTTTATATTGAATAAATTCTATTAACTTATGGCACTAATAATGCTTTGGTGTCCACTTAGTTATCGCAACGTGATGGAGGAAAATACCTGACCATAATAACTGTTACAGAAAATATACTTTATGATCTTGCAACTGTGACACGATCTACTATGTATACACACATATATACATACATATATACATATATACATACATATATGTGTGCATGTGTTTAGGTATATAAATACCTATAAATGTTTTCTTAAATACGAGTAGTAGTTATTTCATGTTAAAAATTTTCTGTCGTCTTAGATAAAGTTAATGGTCATTTTTTGTTTTCTTGTATCGAGCTTTTAGCGTAAGCTACGCTTTTTTATGACTTTGGCAAGGAAATAAAAATTAATGAAGCTTATTATAAATTAACAGCTAATGTCTGAAATGTCAAATGAAAAATAATGTTTTTAATACACGTTTCCAAAGTGTGTAAAGGAGAAATAAAGAAGAAGAAAAAACATTTATTCCTTTAGTCATGAGAAATTACTATAGATTTCACGAACTAGAAGAGTAAAGAAGCGATTCCTTGATTAGCTAGAGATTGTTTTATAGTGCGACGTGGCTATTAGCAGGCAACTCTTTTCTGATACATTCAGAGTGAGTTTGAATCAGATCTAATAAATGGGCGCACTTTTTTCATACCGTGCACCACTTGTGGTACAAAGATACGTTAATTTATGGGAATGCGGACAACACCCAAATGCACTTGAGACAAGCCCGTCTTTTAATATACCGATCGTTTCAGAATCACTTTAGGAATCAATTAAAGTCTGTCTATCCGTCGATCCATGTCGTTTTCTTATTTCAGCTCACAGGTCACAAGTTTTAAGATATTTTGATGATGTATTGTACACCGATGTGTTTTAACCCAAAGACGAACGCTATCGAGAACGCTTCGGATCGGACCAGTTTTTCGACCACTTCCCATATAACGCTTGATTCTGAAGAATCGTTATATAAATAATTGTAGATTTGTGTAGGGCATTTAACGGTGGACCTTGACCCGCTATAGTGTGTTGTTAAGAAATAAAAGCGATAATCTTAGCTGCAAGTGCTTGTCCCACTTTAGTCCTACAATTTATTTCTTTGGTCCAAATAAATTCTAATAATAATAATCCATAAAACAGCAAAACCTGTTAACGCCTTCCTTTGAAAGGAATTTATTTATTTATTTTTTCATTACTGGTTACAATATACACTCAGCCCAATTAAACAAAGCTATTAAGATTAAAGGCTTAAATTGCAAGATCATAGAGAAGACAGTCAATTAAAAAAGGCAGTAAAGTTGAAAGTAAGCAAAGTAGTTTTTCTCCTACAATGTTGTTAATCTTAAAGTATTGAGGACGAACTTATGTCCAAGACTTGCACTGTGAGGTTGCAGAAGGAGACGAATATCAGTCAGAAACACACTGTAAAGTTAAAGTAAAAAGTGTGACCACTTTCATGTTTTCAGGCTTAAGGTATTAATTAATAGGCGAACATAAGCAGTAAGAAGTTACGTATATAGCTACGTACGAAGTATGGTCTACCGCAATAAAATTGGAAGCAGCGACACCACCGAGTTGACACCCGCGAATCTTATCCTCGCGAGTATGCGCTAGCCTAATCCCATGAGCTTGGCACTTAGTCAATGCTATAAAGAGTTTATTTTACGAAAAAAAGAAAACACAAGAGCATTATAGTCGGGCAACGCCGACCACTTCGCTCGTTAGGGTAATAATACACTAAAAAGCACATTTTATTTTCATGCAAACTCATAAACCCCGTTTTTTGGAAGGTACGATATTCTCTCCATATAAGAGTTTGCGTTTCGTCAGAGCGCTTATATATGTTGAGACCCAAAAAAAAATAGACCTATGTGGTCCAAATTCCTTATCCTTAGTTTTTTGCTGAAAAGTTACTATGAATTAAATTTCATCATAAAATATTAAAAATTAAGTCTATTTCCGAAGGGGTTACTAATAATAAATCTTATATGGAGTGAGGCCAAGATATACACACATGTCGTTCAAATTAGGTCCACTTCACTTTTTTATTGAATTACTGTCATGAACAAATTTTCGTCACAGAAAAATTAACAGTTAGGCTTTTTTGGCATATACGGGTTTACGTTGCATGAGAATCCTTATATACGGTGCTATCCAAAAAATAGATCTACCTGGTCCAAATTCGGTAAGGAAGATTTCTTTATCAATTTACGCGTTATATGGGGAGTGGTCGGAAACATGGACCGATTCGAACCAGTTTCAAAGGCTTTTGTCCTTGGGACAGAGTACGTCTGTGTACCAAATTTCATCAAAATATCTGAACAATTGTGGTCTGCAACTTGAACATAAAAATACATGAACAGACATCAGACAGATAGACGGACAGATAGGCTTAATAACAGGTGGGCCTATCTTAAGCCCTTCTTTTTAAGTCCGCATAAACTTAATATATCCTGTACTACACGTGGTGTAGGGTATGAAAAAACTTGACTTTGGTTTATAAAAAAAACTAATTTTTTTTTAAAACATCGATAATCCGTTCATGGACTGAAACTGCTTTCGAGCTTCAAACGTAATCACTTTGATTCATATGACCAATACACCCTAGATAGGTTGTTTCTACCCACTGCAATTATGAGTCATATAATAAGATAACGAAAACGAAAGACTTTAACTTTAGTAAAACAATGAAATCCAATTTTTTTCGGTTTGTTATGAATGCATGCACAACTTCGAAAGTTCTGCTAAGACAAGAAATACACTATAACGGAACACGGCCCATCCATCAAATAATATACATAATTTCGCTTAAATCAGTTATTCAAAATGAGGCGTCGTATAGGAAGTGGTAGAAAAAATGGATGTGATACGAACCATTTTTAATAGCATTAGTCCTTGGGCTAAAACATGCTAGAACAGAAGAAAGCAAGCCGAGTAGAGGGGCAGACAATCGTAGACCGTTTCAGAAAGTACTTCTGAACCGATCGGTACGACAAAATGTGGATCTTATCCAAGTCCTTCTGGACTTGTACAAACATTAACGTGTCAACGCACCACAAATAGTGTACAGTGTAGACATTTCATATATATGTCATATCTTTATTCTTTGGATCAATTTTTATCACAAAATGGTACTCTTGTTGCCATGTAAAGCCTTACTCTTGCAAGAATAATCATAGAGGAGGGGGATTAAGAAATGGTCTCACTCTCTCCAAAGATTTAAAATTCTTTTAGTCAATCATGAAAATGTTTTTTTTTCTTTCATATAACTACTTTTTCAAAATATGACATTAGATTCGAGATTGTGTCGGTGATCCCATCCAATCAATTTTCGTTATATTTTGTTACGAAAAATCTTTTTAACAAATTTCATCAAAATATCTCGAAAACGGCATGGGTAAAGATCAGACGGATGGACATGGAATGAATTTAGCTATAATCTTATCACATCTTCTCTCACAACTTTCTAATCTGCTTCATGAATTATGAATGCCGCAATAGGCAGGTTAGCTAAACTACGACCTGTTGTTTGTTTCATGAGACAACCTATTTAAAAATCAATAGGGAATTTGGTTTTCTATAAAATGCAAGCCATATTTTCGGACAGATGAGACATTTATAATACAGTGACCATAGAAGTTACTTCATGCACTCTAAGGTCACATCGTAGCATAATATATTGTAATAATCAGCCGAATAGATAATGATCGTGACTACCAAGTCGGGGATTTGCGTGTTTAAACTTTGGTTAGGTAGAGCATACTTGATCGTAGTTATAGTGAAAGGATATTTTTCTATGGGACCGCATCCACACCCTGTCTTGTTTGCTTTCTCCGCTTCTTTCTGATCGTCATCGTCTTATAAGTATGAGGGACATTCCCTACGAGTTGATTGGTCATAATGCAAAGAAATAAGGAAAAAGTATAGTAATCAAAATGAAATGTTGAGCAAGAAAAAAAAAAAAAGTTGCTCTCATAAATCTAATTAGTTGGACTTGCAAATCGAGTTCTTTAAGTTTTTTTTTGCAAATTAACTAACTTTGCAAAGCTTTCTTTTTCTTCTCTTAACCGAAAGATAATTTTTCATCAGTTTATGTATTTTTGACACTTGCTGATTATAAGCCCCTGCCTCCAGCGTCTGACAGTGCAATAAATTTGAACGCATTAAATAAATTCTGTGGAAATTCAGTGGAAGAGTCATAAGCTGTTACATACCTAAGCTTGGAAGGTAAGCCAATCAAGCGAATTAAAATTGCAACCGCTGTACATACATATATATATATATGTATGGTGAGTGAGATAGCGTTGCTACTACCAAGCAATGCAGAATATTTGATTCAACAACATCTTGACAATATACTTTTCAATGGTAATTAACTGATAACTTCTTACATGATATTCTAAGTAACTATGGGCGAGTGAAAGAAAAGAAACTGAAAAGGATGAAATACTCGCGCTTGAAACTGACCATTGCATGCTTCATGACAACAATTTCTTATAAATATCTATAATTCATATTGATGTGTATAGTGTAAGAAACCACATAATAAATTGAATGCAACTTTATCACAACTTCATCATCATCAGCATTATCAGCGGTATCAGGTCTGGTCTGGTTGCATGCGTGCGTATAAATGTATATTAAATTTACTTTAATAAGACTATTGTACGTAATAAAAACAGATTTGATTTAATCACTTTAGCTCTGAGTTGAGTTTCTCCATGCATTTCTAAATGCATCGGTAAGTGTAGAATATATCTGTCTGTCCGCCTGTTATATTGTGTGTAAGGAATTTTAATGCAAAAAGATTTAACCACATGCCAGCTCTGTGCATGAAAACAGAACATTTTCCCATTTAATCATTCGCAACAGGAATTTTATCAAACAACATAACGTATACATACAAGTACATGTGTAGTGAGTGAATTTTATGGTATACACGACAGGGTGTTACTTTACTTCTTACATCAAATACTAAATAATTACAACAACAAAACGATATGCGCACAGAACACTACTTTGTGGATAACTAAATACATTTTACGATTTTTGTGGCTTTCTGGACACCAGCGGGCACCCAGCATGCACATGAATGTGCGGCATAAATATATTTTGGAGTTTTATATGCTTGTATGCGCATTGATGCGTGCGCGTGTGTGTGTGTGCGTGTGTGTTTGTGACTAAAAGAGTATTCAGTACTTTTAAAATAAGGAAAACGATGAAGGAAGAGGAAGGAAGAGGAGGAAAACGAAAATACCGGAGCATCTTCTTTTTCTTTTTCTTTTATCTATCTGTCCATGCATCCATGGGTATGTGAATGCATTCTCACATCAAAAAGGAAATGATGAGTGTTCGACTATTTTGTTAAAATGATGATAACATAAAAAGTTACAGAAACATAAAAAAGAGAAAGACAAGACGAGCATGATGCTATTAGGTATCGTTGTGTAATGTGTTAGGAAATGTGATGTTTTCATTAGACATTTGTCCTTTTTCTCTTCTTCTTTTTGTTATGGATGCTCTACACACTGCAAATGCAATGTTAAATAAAACATGCAATAAGTAGCCAAACGTCGTTTAATGCCTTTGGCATACAAAAGATGTTTTTATGATGATGATTTGAGTTTTGCATGTCAAACTGTAATAATGCAAAAACAAGTAAGAAAGCTGTAGTTTTTATTTCAATGCGAATAATGTGAATGAATATCTAGCATTTAAAGTAAATATGTTTTTGAGAAAAAAAAATACATATATTTATATAAAATATTTTTTATGTTTGAATTACAAGATAATTTTTATGTATTTATCCAGATTTATAAAACTTCCTTAAAAATGAATTCCAATTGAAGTAATAAACTTTTTGCAACGCAGTCATCCAAGCTCTTTTTATATGTACACACTGTTAGGGGCTTATAAGAAAGTATTTGCTTTTCAAGCATCACTTAGCTAAGTGAGATGAAAATTACAGCTTTGCAGTAAAAGGGAAAAGAAAATTGAGGAAAATGCAACCCAAACGAATGAAGTCTTGGGTCAGTCTTCCACTGCAAGCGAGATACTTGGTTGGCGTGAAACTATCCAATACAATGTGTATTGACTGAACATTCAGAAATCGTTGAAAAATATGTTTTATATATTTTTTCTTTTGCAGTTAAAACATCACCTTTTCAGAAGAGACTCATTCTTCTCTTACTAATTTCCTCAACAAGCAAAGTTTTGCAAGAAAAACCAAAGGTTCTATGAGCAACCATCATATTCAGGGAAGCTCACTGTGTGGTATGGTTAGAAGTGTAGGTAGGCCTCGCCTTGTCCAGAAAAGAAGGATTGGAGCATAAATGCGCGCTACTGGGTTATATAACTGACAGCTTTATCGCTTTCGATAATATTGAAGTTCTTGTGTTCATGTCAGAGTTGGATTGCGTTTTCTTAAACGACCTAAAATCCGCGGGAGATCAATGTGAGACCTACAATGCGAAAATTTACATTTTCCAGTCGATTCTAATACAAAAAGTCGTTCCTTTCAACTACATTATCGACTCGCCAAAAAGCCAATTGAGGTCCTTTTTAATGGGAGTTATTCAGAGCGCGCCAATATCAGATCTGTGAATTAAGGTCGGAATTTTTATTGTATGAAAGTGATTGATTTGATTCTATTCAAAGTATTGCCCATCTTCAGTTATACATATTTTCCATTTGTCTGATAATTCGCTGACGCAAAGCCTTTAAAAATTTTTCACGTTTGCTGCAAACCAGTCACTGAGTCATTCTTTCACATTTTCATACGGACTAAAGCCTTGCTTAATAAGATGCAACCTTTTGGCAATCAAAGAGCCTCGAGTCTGGTGAATAAGCACGCATGCGCTAGTATCGCGGGCTGGTTTTGGAATGTCATACGACATGTAAAAAAGTGCCACTTGCCACACTACCCTTCAAACCCATTATTTTGTGTTAGTAACATTTGCTATTAAAGCCAAGAGTACTTCAAGATTTTGCTTAAAAGACTGCTAGGTTGGGTTTTTAAATATCTGAAATAGAGAGAAACAGAGGGACTAACGGATATGGTTGAGTCAACCATTTATCACAAGTCCATGTGATGTCTAAAGGATCAAAGGAAATACAATTAACACAATATCTCCTTGAGAGAGTAATTAAAGAGTTTCCCGAAAACATGTTAGTTTTGTTTTTCGAACAACTTGAAGCACTATTGAGAGAGTAAAAGAAAGTGTATTAAGATTCTTGATTAACGATTTTCATTCATCTGTCTGTAGGAGAGGCTCTTTGTCCAGATCCAAATAACCGAAAAGAAACTGGGCATGATTATCTTCAATTTATATCCGAGAACGCCAAAAACGTTGAAGAAACGAAACTTTGAAAATATTGCTACTTTAATAAGCAACAGCTAAAGAAAATTTGCCCAAATTGCTTATTATCGAAGCTATTCATTCGGTTCAAGCTTCATACTTCAACAATGTGGAAAACATAAGAATTTTTATTTATTCCCTTAAGCGGTGGAAGGTATCCGACATTCGTCTTAAGGCGATTGTTATTCCCCCGCTTGTTTTGTGAGTGTTTCTATCGCAATTACCAATCTCTTCATTTCAATTCACCACAGCACAGTTTTCCAATTAAAATCTCTTCTTCTTTTTTTTTTGAGGTTCAGTTTTTATTTTTTTTTCAATTGCTGTGTGCATTATTATATATCTTTGCGGTTGTGTGTGGATTGCTGAAGGTGTTATCGTCTCTAAAAGATCATGGTTTTATTTATTTTCTCTTTTCATCATTTCGTTCGTTTCCAATTCGATTTACATATTTTTTATGAATAATAATTTTTAATCAATTAAAAAATAAAATCCATTTTATTCATGAATCGAAAAAGTTCCTTAGTAAGTTTTCACAAACAGCGGATATATCGCCGATGACTGGTTTGAGGCTTTTCTTATGCTATAGAGTTTTTTTTTTTTTTGCCTTTCTTTCCATTTTTGTTTCTTATCAGATTTTCGTATTTTTCTATGGCGTCTTTCAATATTTGGTTACTAAGCTTTTCTTTTCTTTTCTCTTAAGATATTTTTTATTGACGCCATTGAGTTTAACATTATCTTGATATGACAATTTTAGGTGCATTTAATGAAAGTAAAAAATTTGTAAATGATTTAAAATGCATTGGAGACATTTGAGAAGTGCGCAGTTGATGTAAGGACTTTTTAAGTTGAAAGTTCAGTAAAAGACTTTAAAGGGAATGAAAGCCAGCAATATTTGATTTTTTAAGCCATTCAAACTCTTCAAAAATTCAGATAGTCATTAAGAATGCGATTGTTAGGGTGACGCAAATCGCAATGACACTCTCATCGTTACCAAAGAATCAAATCTTCTCAGTAAATTCGGATTTTTCAACCCAAGTTTAACAGTAAATGTTCTCAAGTAAGGTCGGAATATTCTCCTCATTTCTTGCGTATATCGAAAATTTTTTTAGAAAACACTTGCTTCTTTGCCCCCTTAAACAATAAATTTAAAGAATGTAATGTGGTCTCTATGTCGATATAGGAGCTGGTGTAAGAAATACAATCTGAACACATGGTCAACAGAGTAGGGCAAAGGATATTGAGGCGATTATAAGGGCCTTTAGTCAGTTATCGCTGACAAATAATATAATGTCGACTCTATCTCGACATAGAAATTGGCGTAATATATACAATGTCGACACGTAGTCGATATAGAGGGGCAAAGGATTTACCATTTAATACCGAGACCACTATGACGAACGTTAGTTATTGTTGACAAATAATATAATAACGACTCTATGCCGATATGCGTGTAAGAAATACAATGTCAACAGACGGTCAACAGAAAAGGGAAAAGGATTAATCAATGGTTAAATATTGAGACAATTATAAGGACAGTTAGCTGTTGCTGAAAGATTACATAATGTCGACTCTATTTCGGCGTAAGATATACAACGTGAACAGATGATCCATATGACATGATATAAAACAGCAAAGGGTTAACCATCAGCTTTTGGCAAGTGATTGGCGAACGTTATTTTCAAGGAAAGTAAAAGTAATATCGCACGACAAGACCTCAAAGGAGATGGTGTAAGAAATACAATGTCAACACATGGTCAACAGAAAAGGGCAAAGGATTAATCAATCATTAGATATTGACTCGGTTACAAGGACCTTTAGTCAGTTATCGCTGACAAATAACATAATGTCGACTCTATTTCGGCGTAAGAATTGGCGTAAGATATGCAACGTGGACACACGATCCATATAAAACAGGAAAGGGTTAACCTTCAGCTTTTGGCAAATGATTGGCGAACTTTAAACTACAGTGCAGTCGCTTTTAAGGAAAGTAAAAGCAATATCACACGACATAACCTCAAAAACATTAAACGAATGTCCGCCGAATTTTTCATCCGCAGGACTCTCTAATGAGACACAATATTAAAAGTGTATAAATATTTTTAATTGATATCATAAGTGTAATGAATTGTAAGCGTTTATATGCGCATCACTTCACAAAATTTCATTCTCTTAATAATAATATTTTTTTCTTTTGCATTGCCTTTTCAAAACACATTCTTTGAACTCATTCAAAATGAACCGTGCCTTGCAAAAACAGGCTTCAACGCACTGCCCTGTACAAATGGCATTTTCCTTGTAAGATTTACAGCTGGGTGGACAAGTGGGTCCACAATCCAAGTATACTTCATTTTGACCACATTTAGCTGAAAGCACACTTTACTTAAAAATTGTAACTCGATTTTAATGCACAATTACGCACGATATCGTTTATATGTTGTGGATAGCTCAAAAGTAATTACAAAATTAATAAAAATGATCAACTTTAGCTTAAACATTTTTGTAAACAACATTTAATGGCATACACTTTATAAGAAGAGCGTGCACCTACTAAATATTTATTTTTAGCGATATTTCGTTTTTATAGAGAAAATCACTTTGCAATTCCTACTAATTAAATCCCCTATTAATCAGCAAACGTTAGAAAGCAAAAGTGTGCGTAAGACGCTACCTGTTTTTTGGAATGATCCCCCCTCGCAACCATTCTTACTTACTTATCATAGAAGTATGAAATTGATTTATGGTTCTGGTTGTAGTATCGTCGAATAAATATCGTAGATGCCGGAGGTATATACGTGCGCGTATTTTAGTTTAGGTAAGACTCTCTCAGTTGGTTTCCAATTATTATTTGGAAGAAAACGCTTACTACTTCAGTTCACTTGAAATCAAGAAAGGGTAGGTGGACTTACGCTAACTTACGAAAGCTCACCTCGACAATGGAGAGTAGAAAGAAAATTATATTCGGCTATGGACGATATTTATTTTCTCACCACATTTTTCTTAAAAAAATATCGAAGAAAATGCAATTCCGATACTCTGTAGTGTAGCCTTGTCGCTGCATTTTCCATTTATACCTGATTTTTCCAGTACTCGTGGAAATGTTTATCATCATATCTGTTATAGGTAACGAAAAAAAAAAAAATTATTTTTTACCTTTGAAAATTGAGATGTTTTCTTCTGTCCTACTGTGGGCGTATGCTTTGTGCGATTTATCCCATTTTGAACACCACTCTAAGCTTAACTTTTCAAGAGAAAGTTTCTCAAAAACAGTATACAAACAAACGAAAAGACGTACTTAGATCGATTCAAAATTTTGTCCTGTTTTAAGGTGTACAAGCTTTCTTCAACGTTTTGTGAGTGAATGAACAACTAACACCAGGTATATTGGATGGATGCAAAAATTACAAAGTCGACTGCCTGCGGTTACGTTCCCTTTCGTATATGCATTTATGTACATATATGCCACCTGCATATTTATATATGTGTATGTGCAGTAGGCTATGGCAAACCAAGATTAATTACGTTTTCATTTCCCCAACTATAACTTGGAAATAATTCAAATAATATTTCGTTTCATGAAGCATCGCAAGCAGTTCGGTCTACATACAACTGTTTTGTTGAATTTTAAAAAATTGAAATTTTAAAAGAAACTTAAACAAGCCTGACGGCAAAGGTTTAAAATAACTATGTACAAAATCATCGTTCCTCTACAATCACATGAATATATTCAATCCCTGAAAAATATACAGATATGGTGAAGGAACCAAAACAGTCGTACCTTTAAGTGAGGGTCGCATATCTGTAATTGGAAGTGGAAGAAAACAAGACGGCGTAAAATAACGTTGCGGGTTGTTATACCCTACACCCCTTGTGGCAAAAGGGTATATTGACTTTGCGGATATGTACACAACATCATGAAGGACTTAAGATGGACCTACCTTTTATTACACCGATCATGTGAGAATCATTTTCTTAATTCGTGTACACGCTTGTCTGATTTTCTTGCTTTCAGCTTATAACACGAATTTTTTGCTAGACCGACATGTTTCTGCTCAACGGACTACTTTTACGACCCTTTCCCCAATAATGTCTTAATTTGAAAAGTAATAAGACATTATGAGTAACAATAGGGTGGCGTAGGGTATTTGCTTTTTGGAATTTTTATTCAAAAAATGGACTTAATATAAATGACCTTTTCTGGACTTGTTTCAAAACGCGATTTGACCGATAAACAAAATTTTCGTCGAAATTCCGCCTACTTGAACAATTCATTATGAACAAATAGGGGCATTGATGATCAGTCAACATGACACCAGAAGAATAAAAAATTGAGTTACATCATATGATCTTGGGGGGCAATTTACATCAGCATTTCTTTGAACTCTCGAATATTTCAGTGACGTGTTTCACCAGCTTGCTTAAGGCACGTTTCAAAGTAAAATTTGTAATATTTTGTCTCGAAAATAAATGAACAAAATGGCCCAGGGTTTTTAATGGTCTTCTTGGACCAACTGTCTTGTTCTTACTTCTTGACTTAATCGCTGTTTTTATAATCATTAAAATCAAATCAAAGCAAATAGATTGCCGCTTCTCGAGTCTGTTTCAATGCTTTCATCCTCTCCTTTCCATGCCGAATTTTGACGTTCGATTCATCAAATGCCATTTAAAACATATGTAACAATTAATTTTACGGGAATGAAATTGAAACACTAAGCCAAAGAAGCTTAGCAAATGAGGGCATCTCTTGAATGAAACCCATATTCAAAACCTTGGTCTTACCAATAGTAACCAGGTATGCCTTTATCGACCTTGTGAAATCAATGCTACAACTTTCGGGTTTGGATGATTACTCGTGACTGCTAATGTCAACCAAAGTTGATGATTGAGCTAAGCAGGACGAGAGATTTTGCCACACAAAACGGAAAAATTCGATTGTTGTACAACAGCTGTTCAGTCTTATTTTATTTATTAATCTTTCTATTAACCAACCAATAGTTTGTCACACTTTTATCTCAACTAATCCTACATTCATTGGTTCGACGGCTGCGTGAGCTTGTAAGTACCGGAACGCGATATAATGTTACGGGCAATCCAGTAAAATAAGTGTCATGAACTAATTTGCGATAGCAGTTAAATATCATGCAACTATGCGAGTTAATCTGCTTTGTATCATGAAAAAGCAAAATTGTGCACAAAAATTGTCAGTTACGCCGTTCGCACATTTATCTCAAGCTATTTGCCATATGAAGTTGTGCAACGTCTGTTGATACACTTCAATGAAATTAAACGACACGAGTTAGCCGTACGTTATTTCAACAAGTTCAGTATAAAAACAAGGAAGAGAACAAAAACAAACATTTATCATAAATAATTTAAGGATTTTTATAACAATTCTTCAGAATTGCTACTACGGTTTTCGCGTAAATGTTACAAAAATATAAAAAAGAAAAAAGTTTTGTTTCTTGATGATATTAACATTTATCAGGTAGTAAGAGAACATACAAGGAGGAGGATTCCTTTAAAATGCACCATTTTTCGTTTTTGCTCGATGAGACAATCATTGCAAGAGTTAAAGTTAAACGAAAGGTGAGAGAAAATCTAACAAAAAGTCATAAAATGAACTTGAGAAAAAAATCTTCCATACATTGGTACATTTATGTGACAAAAATGTGGAAAGAATATGAGAATATAAAGTCTGTGAGTACTTACATCCATGTGGGTACACCCTGTAAACCAGTTGCAACGTGCAGCCATGAAGTGAAGATGGTCAGAAATACGAATGCCGCTGCTCTCGTTGATGTTGTTTGTGTTGTTGTTTCTGTTGTTTTTGTTGTTCTTGTCCACGTAATCCACAATGAAAAATGTTTCCTTTTAAGAAATTCCATTTTTATTATTAGTTTTCAACGTTCTTAGAGGTGACGTGTTGCCAAAGTCTTAAGTAATCTCTGGCCAACAAATAATACCCGGCACACAGCTCTGGTTTATATATGTATATATATATACATATATATATATATGTATGTATATGGAATCGCCTTTTCTTTTTTTTTATTTTTTAACTCACTACCCACTGACTTTAGACAGACTATTATTGTAAGCTGGCCGTTGATAGCTTGGCTGGATTTTAGCCAAAAATAAAAAAAGAGCAGAAAAAATCAAGCAAGCTATTACCACCCAACCAAAAACAAAAAAAAAAACAAAAAACTGAAACTATATTTTTCACTTGTTTCTTTTTCTTAAAAGTTTTTCAACACATACTTGTACGCCACACAAAAAACGGTTTTTGGCGGTAAATCGTTTTAATACCATAGACGACATAATACACGTTCCGTACATTGATTCTGTGGTTACTATTGCCGCACTTTAGTAGAAGCATTTCATTTTATCAACAACATCATCATCATCATCATCATTCAAATATTATTAATCACTTTTGTACGTTTGCACTCTTTCACTACAACTACTACACTGCTCGTTAAATATTCAAGAATCATTTCTCCTTTTCCCCTATTTTGTATTCAATCTTTTTAGATTATCGTGAACTTTTATATTTTGAAGATTTTTACATTTTCAGTTGACATAAGATTTTTATTTCCTAACCGCCGCACTCACTAATGAGACTTTATGTTGTTTACGTTTTTAAAATATTTCTCTTTCTTTTTACGGTTATTTCGTTGTATCGTAAAATTTGAACGCCTCCTTGACAGGGCCCTCGTCGTGAAACGTAAATAAATAAATCTGCAAAGAAAACGAAAAATACATAAAATGTTTAATGCGCTAACACATCTAAGAAAAGTCTTAATGTAGTTTTTATGGTTTTATTTATTTATTTATTCTTCTTCTTATTATTACAGTCATGTATTAGTAGAATGATAAAAGTGTAAGCATTTTGTCAATCTGCTTATAATGTTGGTCTTAAATATTTTTCATAGGTTTAACGAAATTTCGTTAGCGGATCATTTTTATTTAACAAACGAAGAAAGAGCAAAAATCTTCATTAGTATCTTGTCGTTTAAACGTGACCCTAGATAACGATATCTGTAATCAGCAGACACTGATGCGTTGTCCCCCTAGAATAGGGAAAGTACAACGAAAAGTGCAAAACAGTTCTGAAAAAGTCGACAACGTAAGTGGAATTGAAAGGATTCTATTATGAAACATTTGGAAACACACACACAGAGCCTTTTAAGCTTGGTTTAAAAAGACTTGTTCATATTGTCCAGGCATTAATCTAGAAAAACATCAAAACCATAATTTAATGACCAATACGTTTTCAACGCTGTGCTCATAAAGCTTTTTACATAATGGATCTACTTTTCACATACAATCAAGCGCTTTTTTCGGCATCAACTCAGCATCAATTATTATCTACGCAAGCTTCTTTAGCGCATGCCTATTAAAGAAAACCTTTCATTCAAATTCAACTCCAGCATCTGCCAGCGATACATTAGTTTATGAGTTATAGGCAAGATTTATCTGCAAGATTTATATGACAGCGATATCTTACGTGCTCCAGCTTGCGAGGCAATTATGCATCACTTGAAGAGGTTTTGCCAAAACTCGAGTACCAGATATGAAAGTTTGAATGTAGCTCAAAAGTTGCCCTTTGATCAAGTCGGCTAGCATTTCTAATTATTTGGTGAGGCCGTATTTGAGACAACCGTAGCCATAACGATAATTCCCGAAAGATAGTACCCTGCAGTCAGGATCTCTGCTTCAAACGGATCCTTTGATAATACAGTTATGTTAAATTTCTATCTCTATCCCCTACGAGGGAACTGAGAGAAGATCAAAAATCTCCGCAAGCTGATTTGGTCACTATTAGCAAATAAATTTTCATAGTACATATGTAAAAATTATGGCACGAAATTTGCGGGACAAATGGTAGAGCGTTCAGTTATTTCGTGACTTTAAAATTTTTCACGGAAAAGGTTAAGAAGCAACTGATTTTTTTTTTTTTTTTTTGTAGAAGACTTTCATCGACAAAAAACTTTCGCACTGCTAAAATCCTTACCGTAAACTCGAATAATATTTTCAGTGCGATGAATGGCCGCCTTCGCCGGAAAAATATTTTACAATATACCGAAATGTTGAGAATTTTGTTCTGCGTTCAAAAGATAAGTACCTGCGAACAAATAAACAAATGTTCCAACCTTTCATTGCCTGTGGAGTTACCGACGGAGTGAGTATGGGATCGTAGAGTGAACGTTAGTATGTTAAACAACTTTAAAGCCTTTTGTTGGAAACGACGCTAGAAACTTTTCCCTTGACCAATTACATTGGTCAACACATATTCTATGGGAAAGTGAGGAAAATCTTTCAACAAAGTAGCGGAGCAAGTCCTTGTCAAATAACGCTGTATTACACTGTGAATTAATTTTCCATGTTTTAATAAAATTTGTTTGTCTACTTAGCAAAGAGTACCCAAGATTCGTTCCAAAGCAAGGACAACTTTCTTATTGGTTTTCTATTTTTTAATGTCCCTCTCCTTTACACGAACGCATTTAGTAAATGACGAAAATTTTTTGACAAAGACGCTGATTATATATAACATAATAAAACAAACGCATCACAGACATTAAAAATGTTAATAAAAACTTCGTTTATATTTCATTCGAAATTATGCTTTGTCAGCTACCGTAAAATCTCAGTTATTTTACTGAAGTTCCAGGTAATGATAAAAGTAAGCAGCATTTCATCTACAAGATAGAACAGAAAAAAGAGCTGAGAAGCGATTACGACATTTCTAATGATTTAAGAGCTCAAACATTTGGCTTAGAGAAAATAACTTACGTTTAAATACGAAGGTAAGCTGGTTATTATTAACCAGCCACCAAAACTGCGTTCATGACTTAGTTGATGGAAGAAGTAACGCAAAAAGTTTGCAAAGCTCCTGACTGCGAGATATCTCCTACTTTACGCTGCAAGTTTAAATTGACTTCAACTGGTCAACGCATATGTTTAGTGCCGTTTGAATTAGAAAATATGAGATCTCTACAGTAAGCATAAAAACGAATTTAAAAACACGGGCAAGGCACTTTAAATTTATCTGGCCCTGAATAGGTTAATGGACAGTATTGTGCTGAGAAACTTATCCATCGCAAAATTTAAAATTTATAAACGATTCTTGCTCTTTTTATACCCATCACCGAAGGATGAGGTGTACATTTCAAAACGTTTGCAACGCCCAGAAGGAAACATCAGAGACTCCTCAAAGTATATATATTCTTGATCAGCATCAAATTCTAAATCAATTTAAGCATGTCCGTCTGTCCAGCTGGCTGTCTGTCCGTCTATGTAATGTCTGTTGTAAGCATTCTCCTGGCCACAAAAAGGAAGCTATCGACTTCAAATTTGGCACGCAAGTTGGTATTGAAAATGGGCCAAATCGGTCGAAGGGCAGCGAG
This sequence comes from Glossina pallidipes, assembly GCA_000688715.1. Classification (NCBI taxonomy): domain Eukaryota; kingdom Metazoa; phylum Arthropoda; class Insecta; order Diptera; family Glossinidae; genus Glossina; species Glossina pallidipes. The sequence continues at coordinate 295,820 of KK499825.1, forward strand.
TACCCCTGTGGTTTTCAAACGGAACGAGAAATTGGTTTTTTCTGCATTACCCATTAACTATAGCAGATAAATGTAAAAAAAAACTGCTTCAGTTTTAGACAATGCATCAGACGGGGAGAATAAGTGATATGTCGCGTCATTGAAATCTTTACAAACGATATTCACGGGGCTAGTAAATTCGCATCTGCATAAGTTCAAGCAGAGAGCAACGACCTACAGGAAACATTTAGTTTAATTTCGCTCAAAAGCGCTGGCAAACTCATTTCGCCAATCAGTAACTTAATCGCAAAGGCTTCGCTTAAAATATATTTATTTTTCCCAATGGTCGTACGATGGAGCTCGCAGGGCGCATAGCAAGAACTGTTCTTGGATGGATTCGACTATGCGAAAAAATCTCTAACAGAAAAGAATCCTTGTTTCGGTATAGATACCAAATAGCTTGCATTCACCAGCTACTAACTGTAGATATTACAAAAATTGTGATTTTTCTTCATCCTAATGCTTTAAGAGGTAGATTTCCTATTATTATTATTATTATTATATAAATTTAGCCAGAGAATAAATTCTAAGACTAAAGTCTTAAAGCACTAGCATCTAAGGCTTTCGGCTTTTATTTATTTATTTATTTTTTTTTTTTTTATTAATATTATTATTATTTTTATTTTGAACCCGCGACCATTGAATTGCTAGTCGAGACTCTTGCCTACTCGGCCACTCAGGCGGATAGATTTCCTAAATATTCAAAATGCCATCTAAAAGTTTTTATAGGCAATCGAATTGCTTCTATAACTAAAAGAATGGATTTCCGAAGCGAATTAACTCAATAGTGTCGATCCATGTTTGCTTCGTAAACCCTGATGCTCCGTAAACCCTGAGGTATGACATTAATTTAACAACTTTAGCTTGTCAGTTCGTCTTTTTCCTTATCTATCCATGTTCGCAGACACTTAATATTGTTTCAATTGAACTCAAACTTAACAATGGACTTCGGTCTGCAAACAAACGTCTAGAGAGAAAAAACGGCGTGAAATAAAGATACCCACCTTTCTATACCATACACCACTTATAGTACAAAGTATTATAAGCTTTTGCGGATGCATGGAACGTGCAGGAGTAATTGTGGCGGACTCTTCTTTTATTGTGTTAAGCTATTTAGATTCAGCTTGCTTGTCCATCAGTCTGTCTTGTTGTCTTGTATTCAATCTAGCGATTGGTATTTTTGAGGTATTTTGATGAAGGTTCGTAACACCGACTTTTTGTGGGACGAATTCTTTTGGAAATGATTCGGATCAGACCAATATTTCGACCACTTCCCTCATAACGTCTTATTTCAAAAAGTCGTGTATGAATAACTGTAGCGGATGCAGGGTGTGGTGGGCTGTAGCTCACTACAGCTTTTTCAATGATTTTTAAAAAAAATCTTAACGCTTAGTGCTCACAGTACTTTACTACAACACTTTATGTCTTTGATGTAAATAAATCTTAATAACAACAGTTTTTATAAATATCCGTACAATTTAAACTTCGAGGACATCAACAATCGACAACTGGACCGGGGTAATTGATTGTTAAGATCTTAGAGGCCCTGCGTTGTGCACATATAATTTCGACCAACAAAAGATCGTAAACCGATTTAGTTTGGTCGACACAAAGCAAAAAAATTGTTACATATTCTTAAAAAGTGTTTAAGCCCTTAACCTTCAATACTTATTCTATCTCTGTTCAACAACATTCTACGTCGTTGCCAAGACGATTTTAATGTCTCTATAAAAAGTAGGGGCGCAACCTTTTTTTGCACGGTCTAGAAGAGATTATCTTTGTAGCATCTAGTGATGATAAAGCTTTTAAGCTTGGAAAAGCTACATCCAGCTATATCTGAGGAACAGAACGATAACGGTTTCAAAACCCTATTACATTTCGTCAAAAATTATTTGAGAATTCAGTGGCCAAGATAAACTCGCTTCGGGTAAAACGTAAGAAACTCTTGGTAAATGTTTTATTACGAAGCAAAATTTTCTTTTTTTCATTTCTCTTATTTATCCTATCTTCTAATTAGCGAATATCATCACACAAAAGTTTTCGTCACTTCTTAAAAGCATTGGGAACTCTTTAATGTGTTAACATTAACGCGTTCGTGGTTGTGTTACAATATCGTCGGCGCACAATGCTTCACTGCACTTAGTCTTCTTCTCAGCATAAGATTTTCCACATACTGTCCGAAAATATAGCCGAGTATGTTAAAGTAAATCTTACTCATTCAGTCTCAAAATACATTTTAGGCGTTGGAACGGCTTGCAAATGATCACCTACTGTGTTATCATAGAAATGCATCACCCGCTGTAGAATTTAAAGATTGCCAGTTGACAATTCTCGATAGTTGATCGAATCACTTATTCAGATGAATTAAAGTATTTGGACGTTATATTTGACAAAGCTTTGGCTTGGAGTCCCGATATGAAGCATGCAAAACAAACGAAAATGCCTGTCAATGCCATAAAATGATATATTGATCTTACGCCACCATAATAATATTTATGCTAACCCATTTAGCGTTTGCCTGGTCTGAAGTTGAGTAAAAAACGGCAGTGCTGGTGCCAAACAAAATTCAGCGTCTCGCGTTCGTTCGCAATGGGAGCTGGTCCCTCGAATGCCTTAGACGCGCTATAGAAGTATAGCACCTCTCTCTACAGCTATACAAAGAGAGAGGTGCTTCAACTCATTCACCTTGCCTAACATTGACAAACTTAAACCACATAATCTCAAGGGCCGGTTGAAAATACTGAACGAATTCATAGACGAGTCTGCATCCAAAATACCGGATTACTATACCGCAAGGTCTATTCTGTTGCACCGATTTAGAGCCGGAAACCGTACCGGAAAAAACTGAATACAGACTATATCGCTGAACGAGGAGTAATAGCGCAAAAATGTTACTCTGATGACTGAAAATTGGAAAATGGCGAAACCGAAGTTGGCCCAAAGTTTCCAAAGGCCATACCGCTGGGTCATACTCAGCCAATATTTCAAGCACAAGTTAACGCAATCGAATCAGGCAGGGAAGCACATTGCGGTGCACCTACCTTGCATACCCGGACATTCAGGCATCGAAGGCGATAAAATGACTGACTGTCTAGCCGATAGGTGAGCCTGACGGACTATGATAACCCCGGAATCTTTCTGCGGTGTACCAAGGATCCCCATTAAGAGATTGGTATCGCAATGTTCCCCGAAAAATTAGCAAGCCATTGGAACCGAAGTAGACCGCAACGGAAACTTAAGAGATTCATCAAATCCTTTGACATAACCCACAAACTGTTGAAACCGCGAAGAAGCGAAATACTTCATAACTCCTGCAGATGCCGCGGTGGAACGAAACAAACATCCTACCATATCACGTGTGAATGCACGGCAACATTAGACACCATGTTTATTACACCGAACACCGTTTGATGCTCCGAACCTAAAAAAGTGGCGAGATTCATAAGGATCGCAGTGTTGGAGGACTACGAACGCAAACGAGTACAAAGATGTTTTCAGGACACGGTGCGGATTGCTCATCTCTTGACAATTACAATTTTGATCAAATCAAATGTAGTTGAAAAAGACGTCTAGTTCGCGCTACAAGTGAAAACATGCACTTGGGACTGAAATTCCTGCAGTACTGTGGACTAGAATAACAAAAGATAATACGAAGAAACCTAAGAGCGACAAATATCGTGACAATTAGTCATCTTAAATGAAGAGTGACTCGGGCAGATACGATTCTCTCCTTGATAGAAATTATTTTCGTAAAATATACATAAGCCCTTAGCTTAACCGAATTTTTACTTTGTTCGAAATACTAAAAAACGAATATTAAAAATATACTTTAATCAATTTTCAGAATGAAAAGTATGTGTGTAGAAAAACTAAATATCTATATATGTATGCGCATGAAAATTTTTATAAGCCTAATGGCTCGGTTTGGTCGCGTACAATATAATCCACTTAAAAGCTTATAGTTTACATATTTGAAGTGTTTTTTTATGGATTAACTTGAAAAAGCCACGAAACAGAATTTTTTCTAAATAAGAAGAAGAAGAAAAAACAGTACAATAAATGAAATCGAAAAGTTGGTTATATGTATAGAAATAAAAGTTTAACTTTACGTTATCTATGCGAGTGTATGTGTGTGTGTGTGTATGTGTTTCTATAATTCACTAAAAACACATAACTTAAGGGAGAAAAAACTAAAAAAAAAAAAAAAAAAAGAAAAAGAAAAAAATTTTTCCGAAACTTTTCCTTTAATGCATTAACAAATCCTTTCACGTGTTGTGTAAATGTTAAGGATAAATGAAAATGAAAAATGAAACAACTAAACTAAAATTTCATTTCCAATCAATTCATGCGATTTCTTTTGACTTAATTCAAACAGATTATTTTATTTTTGCGGTATACAAGCAACGACAGCGACATACTTGGCATCGTGTTAAGCCCAGACTTGCCAAGCAATCAGCCAGTCACCCAGTCAGTCAGTCAGTCAGCGAAGTAACACCCTTTCGTTTGCAAGAGTTAAGAGGTTTTCTTTCAAGTCATTCTCACGCTCGATTGAATACATTTTATACAATTATTCTCTAACTAATCTAATCGAATATCCATTCAGTTCCCCTTTCTTGACTTGTTTGAACTTCTGATTTTATTTTTTTGCTTTTCTTTCCAATTTTTCCTCTTTTTGTTGTGTTGCTTTCCTTTGGTTGGTTTTGCTTTTTTGCAGAATGCCTTCTGTGCTCATTCAATCATATCAATTTAGTTAGTAATAGTGCCCTGTGGATGCCTCTTACACGCATACAAATACACGCACATGTCTTTATATATATAAATAAATTCCTAGTATACTGGCTTTGTTATTATTCGCCGTTTACTCGTTGTTCCTGTTAGCGTTGCTGTTGCTATTGTTGTTGCTGTTTCACTGAATGAGTTGATTTCTGTCTGTTTAACGTCCTTTTCTTTGCCTTAATTGAACATATCAATCATTCTGTTATCGAAAGAAATTCAACCAAAATAAGATTAAATGACATTAGCGTTACATTTATTTACACACAATGACTATGTGTGGGTATGTATGTATGTTGGTATATATATATATGCGTTGTTAGTTAAATAGCTGGCAACTGCTTTGCTTGACATTTCTTTTGAGACTTAAGGAAAAGGAAAATCAAAAATATCTTTCTTTGTCTTTCTTCCAGCATTATATTGCATTGCATTATTATAAGTATTCTTTGGCTGCCCTTCTGACCATGTTAATTAGTCTCATTTACAGTTCTTACCCATTAAAAGAAATCTTAGCCAGACGTTTGTATCGTTTTTAATCTTAAGTTGTTTTCTTTTTTTTGTTTTATTTTTTTCCTTTTTTTATTTCTCTCTTTCTCTTTGTAGTTCTTTCTGTTTTCGCTTACTTGATTCAGTTTCAGTTTCTTTTAGAGTCAATTGTGAAAATGCATTTCTGTCGTTTTATAACTTTCCGTTTGTCTTTATCTTAGCCTCCTTCTTTTACAATAATAACGACAGCGACCGCATTGACGATGCTTGAGATAAATATGTTAATGAAGTGTCAAGGTGATATCGTACTTTAATTGATTTCAATGTAAACTCAGTTCATTATCTGCAGTAAGTGTTTCGTTCAGTTTTATTTTTTCTTTTTTTTTTCTCCTCTTTTTGTATTTATTCTCCACATAAAAGATATTAGTAATCTGTTTTTTTTTAAAAATCTGAATCAGCTTAACATTCAGTTTCGACATAAAATGCTTTAGCCATGTATTAGTTGTCTTAAAACGTTCTTGACATTTACATGAATTTAGTAATTTATTCGACAACTGAATATATTTACTTTTAATTCTAAAAATGTTATTATAAATTTTTTTTAAAATTTATAGTCACACACATACATACAATCGTATCTATTCTCCCAATTCATTCAACGCTCTATTAGTATACAAATACAAATTTTTTATAATGTCAAAAACTGAAATGTACATCAGACCGGTCTTCCTGTCTGTCGCTTGGCCAAGACGAGTGCCTAAAATTTAGTTGTTCTCAAGATCAGGTCGCATAATTCTTTGCTTTCGGTATCATCGACAATTGTCGATGGGGACGAAGAAAAGAAAAGTAAAACACTTAACAAGTAGAAACACTATAGTTGACCACGACCAACAACTAAGTACCCTACAACAGACTACCTTTTCTCGTATAACGATTTTTCAAGGTAAGGCGTAATATGGGAAGTGGTCGAAAGCGTGGGAATTTTCAATAGCCTTCGTCCTTGGGCTAAAACATGTCGATTTAACAAATTTCATCACAAACAATTGGGTTGAACACAAGAAAACGAAACAGACAGACGGACAGACAAGCTTAGAATTACTTTGTGACTCGATCGTCATAATATAAGGTGAGTCTTTCTCAAGTCCTTCTAGGTTTTGCACACATGCGCCCGTACAACAAGTGGTGTAGCGCATAATAAGGCGTTCTTTTCTTGCTCTTAAGTTGACAGCAGTGTTTAAAAGTGACACGTTTTTCTACAGGCGAAGGTAAAGGTAGCGACCTGCACCGATCCTCTACTAAAAGTAAATAAAAATCGAACATGCATAAGCAGAGTTATTTTTATTTATTAATTTCGTTGAAACCTCATCTGCTGCATACTATCATAATAGTTATGCGGCTAAATACAGTATGTTTGTTGCATCGATGCCAAAATGACTATCAAACAAACAGTCAAGATTAAATTCGATTATAGATTTGGTATAAAATGTTGCCAAAACTTTTAATTGCTACCGTAAAGCTGAGTGGATAAGAGACACGATTGCCAAGTCAGTGTTCGAGGCTTCAAATTTCAATGCAGTTCAGCTATAGTGAATGCTCAATCGGTAAGCGAAATATGTTTGCCGATTGGGCACACATCCAGTACGCGATGACAGGGTCTTATTTTTTCTCTTGGTCAATCCATTCTTTCAAAAAAAAAAAAAAAAGTGATGTAACAAGCTCTACGTTCAAGTGAAGAATGTACGTTTCAGCGGCATATACTGTTAGGTTTTAGAATGTGCTTGTGTGTTTGTAGATAGCGCCGTATATAACACATGATCCACCAAGATCGCAGGATGACATATAAACGTCGTCACCATTGACGAATCTATTTGATCAGTTGTTTTAGTGACGTAGTCAAGACAATCGAAAAATCTAAATATCGTTTCGTTACTAAGAAATTTGAAACTTGCAAACTAGTTATGGGAATATATTTCGTTTGAAGTCTGTTGTTATCTAAAAATCATATCAATTCGTCAATAGTCGTTCAACATTTGCATGTCGTCCTATGAATTTATTGAGTGATATTTTAGACTTTTTTTCGTTTGTATTAAGTAGTTAAGTAGTAAAGGTTGACAGCATTTGATTCGCTTAATAATTGCCATCATTTATTTTACCAGCAAGCACTTTTTTCAACACATTGCAGTTTTCTATTTATCACATATCGCTTCTTGCAAAAGCAGCCTTCAACGCAACCCGGCGGACACTCTTCGTAGGTATAAGGTCTGCATCTTGGTGGACAAGAAGGTCCACATTTTAAGTAAACCTGTCTATCCTCGCAGTAATCTGAAAGCACGGTTTTCTTAAATATCTTAAGCCGACTGTAACGCAAAATTACACACTTGGAGTTGTAGCTGTCCTGGATAGATTGATCAGTGTCGAGAGAGTGATTATAAGTATTAATATTAAACTTAAGTTAAACATTTTTTTTAATTAGTTTCTAACCCGCTTTATAAGAAAATCGTAAAATTACTGCGCACTTATAGCCAGTAACATCGAGTATTTATAAGAAATATCATTACTGGATAACGATGATCAGAAACTATTACTCATTGAACATTGCAAAGTAAATGCGGGAGTATGAAAGTATTTATTGGAGTGGTTCTTCATTGCAGCTCTTTTTTACAGCGCTTTTATCAGCAGAGTTTCAGTTTATTTTACAGACCCAATTCCTCATTCAGAGCGTCATCGATGTGAATTCTAAACTGGCGTAGCGTATTCGGTTTGTTCATCTATCCATTTGACAACCCATCTGCGGTTCGCAAAAATTGATAGCAATTTAAGCCATCGGAATTAGTTTGGCAAACGACTAACTCATTTTGTTCGAGAACAGCCCCATGGAAAGAAAAAATATCAAAATTGATATATTTTGTCGGACGTGTCTACGACGAACAAAAAGTTGCGCGTGAAGTAAAAACATCCAAGATTCATTCTGATTTATTTTTCCAAACTGAGAAAAAATTTATTTCGATTTAAGAAATTTAACTAAAGAGGAATAGAAGCCAAACAGAGCATTTGGTCTTATGATGCACTCTAATGTTCCGTTTGCGCACGTCTGCTTCAAGATCAAATTCTGAAGCTCAACATGTGCGAATTTGAAAAGAAACAAAAGAACTACATCTGACAGCAAAGTCCGGCATATAAGAGAACTTGCAATATGGTATTTTTCCGAAGGGGATGAAAAATCTCTACATATGTTTATATATGTGCAGAAATGCATACTCATTCTGCAAAGAAAACGAATGAAACCGTTTAAAGAAGTTCAGTTGTTATGTTCAGTTGTTATGTCTAACAAGGAAACATAGACCTACATGATCCAAAATCGATTAAGAGTCACATTTCATCATGAAATATTATTAAAAATCAGATCGCTTTGCCGTGCAAAGGCTTATTTTTCGAAGAAAAAGTCATATAGACGGTGGCCCATCCGATCCAAATTTCTCACCTGAATTTTATATGCCAATATAGCAATATTTCGCGATTTTTCTCGAGGAATTGAAAATTCCAATATATTTACATATTGCGAGTTTTCAATAGAAACCGTAGGGAGCGGTCCAAAAAGCGATCCCATTCAATGCGTCCTTTCATCAAAATACATTAGTCCATTGCCACCTGTAGGTTAAAAACAAGATTAAATGGATACGGACTCACAAACGGACAGAGAGACATACAAGCTTTGATCTATTCAGAAAGTGAACCTGAAGCAATATAATAAGAGACGTTTTGGGTGTTACATATTTTCGCACCAATCTATACAACCTGTGCCACGAGTAGCGTAGGGTGAAATCAGGGACAATGTACATATATTCTTATCACAGTAAACAACAAAGAAGAAAAATTGCGCGAATATCTTTTACGCGTACCCTTCATATAACTAATTTTATAGACTATTATTCAATACAAGCTAAAGGTGAATATAAAATATTCGGCCTTGAGTCGAATAAAACTTCTTTACGACATCAACGTATGTGGCCCACAAATACCCATCGAAGACTCGACGAAGGGTTATTTTCAGTCATTTCCTTCACATATAACCTTAGCTTTAGTCGATTTTCTGATACGCGGACATCTCGGAACGAAAGATGGCACCAAGAGTAAAGAGACATTAGTAGGCTTTATTTTCTTGTCATATAAAACAAATGTATGCCCAATTATATATATAAATAACTGATAAGTAGTAAATATTTAACCTTGACTTTCAATTATGCATTCGATTCGGTCAACACATTTTTTTTGTTTATTTAACACTAAGACATCCTTACAAAAGCAGCCTTCAACACAAATCTTCGGGCACGTTTGATTTACGTGATAAGGTGTACATCTAGGCGGACAAGGGGGTCCACATTTTAAGTATACTTGCGTCTTACCGCAGTCGTCTGAAAGCACATTTTGTTTAAAAAACCTTAACTCGATTTAATGTCGAATCAAATACCGTATGCTATGGACAGAGCAAAAAGTATTAAGACAGTAATAATGAATGTTAAGTTGCGTTTGAACATTTCGGTAAATAAGTTTTGATTCGCTTTATAAGAGACGTGTAAAACCACAACTGAATAGTTGTTGTCAAATTTACACAGCTTTTATATAGAAAAACGCATTGCCGATTACTAATTTGATTGTAGCTATAAGAGAGATTTGCAATTGCAGTCATTCCTAAAGCATGTTCTGTTTTGAAATACCCAGAAGCATAAGAGATTCGATACGAACACGTCAAGAGTTGGAAATTTTCAATTCATTTAAAAATTTCAATATTCGATCTCTTATATCTTTGGCGATTCATTTTGATTCGTAGCCCGAAGTTCGCAATTGCGTCAGATCAAGTTTAATAAAACGTGAGAGGGTTGAACTAAACACTTATCAGTTCAGAGCACTGCGTCGCACCCGCAATTCGTTAAACGGCATTTGATGATAAACTTAAGTCGTTAGAAATCAAACGACCAAAAGAGAGAAGATCGCAAAACAGACACTCCAAGTGACACTCATCATGTCTCCGATAAAAAAATATGAGTTGCTTTCGTAAATGCTTAATGATGGTGATGGATGTCCGACACTCACTCCCTAGGACCTAAGCCTGGAATATAATGAACGATAGCATAAAAGAAAACTCAGACGAAGTGAAAATCGAATAATACTTTAAACTACATTCAGTTTTATGAAGCATTCAAAAGTTAGGTCGGCATATATTTCTTTTAGACATCAAATATTGTGTTCTAACAATTCGCATTTTCAAAAGAAACTCAAATATATTTGACTTGGAATTCGAAAATAACTATTCACTCCCTCAAAGCTTCAAACTACGGGATCATGGAACAACGAGACAGACAAAGTCGTATATAAATACACTCGAGACAAAATAAATCGCGAGAGAAAATAATTCACTTCGAACCTAAATATTCAGTCCCTCAAAGCTTCAACCAACGGGATCGTAGAAGAACGAGACAAACAAAGGCGTATATAAATACACTCGAGTAAATCGCGAGAGAAAATAATTCACTTCGAACCTAAATATTTGTTAAATTAAATTTAGGTTGCAAGCAGAACTTAAATTAGACTAAAGTCTACACTTTTAGCTTCTGAAATAGACCTAATGCTTACCCTGGACCTTCAAAGTCAATAAAACAACAGAAATATTCAAAATCGTTCGTTTCAGGTAGAGCTGTTTCGATTTGCAGTAAAGCGTCACCAAAAAAAGGTTTTCTTAGACAGAAATGCAATCGCGTCAGCTTGCTATTCAATCTTTAAGATATGGGTATGGTTCTCAAGTGCTCTTCAGTGTCACACAATATTGCAAATAGCAAAGCATAACCAACAACTAGGATATGAAAGTTGGAGGTTACCTACCTCGTAACCTTAAGCACTCGTAAATATGCATTTGCTGTATGATCAACACTTTTTCGCTACATAGTATGCAAGCTTCATATGTGGAATCCTCATTTCTCAGCCAACAATGAGCGCAAAAAAAAATTGTTTCCAGACTTTTCCTTCAAAAATATGTTTTCAGGCGTTCTTTTCAAAAAAAATTATTTCAGAATTTCTCTCTCCTTTTTTCTTATAAATTTATTTACATAAATGATTTATGATTAATTACAACTACATAATAAAAGTCTATAGCGTTTAATTTCCTTAATGATTTTTGTTTGATCGACGCTTTCGATTGCATTCTGCCCTCGTAATACATTTTTGTCCTTTATCCAAAACGTATCCGTTTTTGCAAAAGCAGCCTGTAACACAATATCGTATACATCGTTGTCTGGGATTTAATGTACATCGAGGCGGACAAACTGGCCCGCATTCCAGGTATACTTGTGTCTTATCACAGTAGTCTGAAATAATACTTTATTCGAAAGACTACTAAACCAATTTTAATGCAAGATGACACACTCTTTACAAAAAATGTCCTGGATAGCTCGAACAGTGTTGAGAAAACAAGGAGTTGTATAAAAATTAATTTAAACATTTTTGTGAATAAGTTTTTGATTTGCTTTATGTAAGAGATGTGTAATTATTAAATAATTATTTTCAAGAATATTTAGCTTTTATAGAAAATATTTTCAGTTAATATTTAATCGTAAACGGTATTGTTAATCACCAAAAATTGAAAAGTGTAAGCAAATGCATTAGACTTTTAATTAATTAGAGTGGTACACAATTGCCGTCTTTCTTACTTACTTGCAACTAGAGCAAGAGATTAATTAGTCATTTTATTTAAAATATTCAATACTGAACGGAATCACGAATTCCGAAAGATATGCATATACTTCGTGAACCCAAGGTTCCATACTAGTTTAGCAACTTTAGCATGTCCATCTCGATCCACCCACGTTTGCAGATTAATTCGGTTCAGAGCAAAATAATGGAAGTCTGTCATTTTGAACAGCATATATGCACCCTTTTCTACCTTATACGACTCATGATACAAAGATGTATTAAGTTTGTAAGGAAGTATGCAACACCCTGAAAGACTTGAGATGTACCTTTGCTAGTACCAATCGATTCAGGGTCACCTACTGAGTCAGAATTACTAACTAAGCTTGCTTACCCATATATACGTCTGTCCACCTATACTTTCGTGTTTTCTTGTGTTCAACCTACAGGTCGCAATTTTTGAGATATTTTAGTGAAGTTTTGTAACAACGTGTGTTGATTCAAATGAAAATGATTCGGATATGACCACTTTTTCAACAACCTCCCATTATTTGGAAAAGACGATGTATGGATATCTGCAGGGTGATGTAGAGTATTCAATGGTCGGATGTGTCCAACTATAGTATTTTTTCATTTTTTAGATAGGTACATGACGATCGATGCCGAAAATGTAGGAGCTATAACAACGCACTAAAATCAGAACTGAGAAGAAATTAATATCGTTTCGTGAAGCACTCCAATGTTCCAATCTAAATACATTTGTCGTTGAAAGTTTTTTTTACCATTGACTGTTTTAAAATCAATTTCTGGATTTTCACAATTCGGAATTCAAAAACGGTCTTAATAACTATTGTAATAACAAAGTCTTAAGAGCAACAAACACCTTTGTGGCATTTCGTGGGCTTTGATATTTGTTTGTTTGGATCCTATTAGAAAAAAAAAAAAAAAAAAACGAGAAAAAAACATTATAGCCGCCCATGGCCCGCAATAAAATTCGCTACACCACTTCACTTAACGCTGATGCTCACGTATTGACTTTTCAAAAGAAGGCGTTTTAATGGGCAATAAAGTGGTCCATTCCAATGGTGTGTCTCCTCCTTAATCCAAAACATGTTAGTGCAACAAATGTCATCAAAATATCGCAAATGTGACGGCATATGTGTTTAACGCCAGAATACGAAGCGAACTATTTTAACATACCAGGAACTATGTTCCTGTTGTAAAAATGCGCTTACAGCTGACACTTGTGCCTTTATTTTGTGTAACATAAAAATTATTAAATTCTGGCCCCGTTGTTCTATGAATGGTTTCGTAAGACTTCATGTACACATATAGAGCGGACTTCTGGCCATTTAATCATAAGCGACGAAACATGAAACAATAAAAATGAAATTTTTTACTCGTTTGGATACTGAAAAGTTCACTCTCTCTCTCCCTTGTTCAATTTTATTTCAATTTCCCTGATGGAAGTAAATCCAAAAATTTTAATTTAAACAAATTTAGCATTAAAATAACACAGAAAAAAGTATTAAATCCTTTTCTTAGCCACCAAAATACAACTGATATTGTAACATAAATGCAATGTTTGTAGACATGTATACATATATATATATATATATATATGTGTGTGTACATATATTTTATACCTAAACAAATACAAAATTCATAAATGTTCGGATAGGGAAAAGGAGGGACAGGAAAAGTATCGGATTTTGCATTTATTTGTATTTCCTCTGTTTTACTGTTTCTGCCAAACTTTTTAGCCAGAGGTCATTTATTTAAATATTCATCATGTCAACAACAGTCAGTTCTTAGAAAGTGAAAAAGGGGAATAGAGATACAAGATGAGGGACAAAGAGAAAGATAGATAGAGAGAGAGAGAGAGAGAGAGAGAGAGAGAGAGAGGGAGAGAATGCCTTTGGTAGACAAAGACCAAATCTAAATTCCGCACCAGCATACATTGCCAACAGGCTATGAACATGAATAGCTCTTGAGTTACAGTCAGAGTTTTTTTTCTTTTTTTTCCAACTTTTTTAGAGTCAAGTATCTAACAAATATGAGATATACGAGCATCGTGTATCTACCAGAAAAGCTAGACCTCATATCCTCCTGCCTAAGAAGCTCAGTTAAATGAAAAAATGAGAATGAAAAAGTGAAAGCGTGGGATACGTATATTCAAATACACAGGCAGCAGGCATCTGTGGTATGCTTGCAATATGTAAAATACAAAAATTGGTCTGAATATTGACACAAACACACATGCAAATGTAGATATTTCTTATAATTTATTTAGAGTTGATTTTTTCTTTTACTTTAAACATTTTTACATTTTCTCTCCCTCTCTTTCCCTAAGGAAAAAATGAATAAAACACTAAGCACTTGTGTAATAAGAGTAAAGTGGCAACGAAATAATATGTGGCCTTAGGGTCTCTAAGTGATGGAGAAGAAGAAGCTGAAGTAGCATCTATGTATATAACACATATGTGTGTGTGTGTTTATGTGTGCGTACATAATATATAGCAGCATTTTGTTATATTTAAATGAGGCTATTTAGAGTAAAGTGCGCTAGAGTTCAGTTCAAATTAATAAGAGGCAACAACAGCAACAGCAACAACAACAACAACAACATCAACAGCAATAACAACGGCAGCAATAACACTTTAAGCATCACTTAACGAGTAAATTTATGAAGCAATAAAAACGCAACGCCTGATGCCTGTCATGTCAATTGTCAACGCACATATTTAATGAAATGTATCGTAAATAAAAGCGGACACACTTGTAAACAAATTACATACGTGCATACATACACACATAAATGCATACCTATGCTTCTTTGCATGTAGTTTGTGCGCGACTACTGTGACTACTGCTTACACTTTTTTGGTTGCGTTTCATTTTTATTTCTTTTACAGCCATGTGTGTTAAATACATAATTTGCCAGCCAACGCAATGTCACTTGCATGAGTATGAAAGATATCACAAAAACACAACACATGCACATATTATACACGAAGCGGTTAAGATTTTTAGTATTTAGATTATTGCTGTTCCTATTCTTTCCGCCTTTCCTTATCTATCCATTACCGTTGGTACATAATTTTATTGCACTTCGGCAAACTGTTGTGATTTAACATTTTGCATGTGATTGTTTTGCTGACTGATACGTCGGGCCATTGAATCCAAGGTGAGTACAGTGTATTTAATTTGTTCTTCCATTTCTAATATATTCATTACGTTAAGCCTACTACTGACGGTTATTGCAACGGTAAAAAGCAATGGAAAACATTTGTTCAGCTACATTACAGAAGTGATTGTCTGATGAACTTCTGGGCAATTCTGGTGAGTGATGAGTTCCTATTGGCACTGAATCCATTTGCTTAACGGTTTTTTTGATTTTTAAATCAAAAGAAGCTTAGCTTAGTAAAAGAAGCTTGTAGCTTTTAGCTTCCAATTAGGTGCTTGCCCACCGCCCACCGGAAAAAAGTCGAATAAAACGGTGGCATTTGTAGGTTTGGGCAGGAAATTGTGCAAACGGATAAGCAGGCACAGGTATCTTAGCAGATCAAGACGTCCATATAAGCGTCATGGCACTTTTATTTACTGAATCTGGAGACCCCTCTACGATGGCAAAAATCATTTTATTGTTTTTATCTGCCATTGTGCCTTACAATCCGCTTAAAAAGAGAAGAACGAAAAGTTAATGTCATACTACGTGTTTCTAGATCAGTTAGTAGATGATGAAGCTTACACATTGAAAAAATCGCGAGAACAAGCTGATGAATGAGTAACCGAGCAGATGAGAATCACTTTCACCAAATTTGTGTTCCGCGGTTTCAAATTTCAAGTCCGGTAGGGATTACTTTAGTCTTAGCTATAAAGACCGCTTAGTGGTTAAAGGCGTGATGCCTATCGATTCAGCACTCGTCCACTAGGCTACGTGCCATCCCTTTCTGTTTCCTCACTTCTTTCAGACTCGTACAGTGTCCCGCATAGCCGCACATCCTCTGCTCTTCTAATAAATAACAAAAAAACCTTCCAAAGCGATGATGTCTTCCTTGTTGTTGCATTCCACCAGGATATGTTCAGTGGGAATAACGAATTTTTGGTTACATAGTTTGGCACCAATCTCTTCTATTCACTCTCTTCGAAACTAAAGAGATTTAACTTCGATTGGTGTTAAAAAAAAATTTTGAAACATATGCGAAAAATATCTTCCAAAATTCGTCTTGAACTAAATAGTTCCGCCAGGATATTCTTCGTCTGCTTCGTCAAGTGTTTAAAGCGTTTTAATCGTTCTGCTGCTAAATTTGAAAGTCTTCTATAGGAAGCAATCAATTCAAGTGGTAAGCATTCAAAATTCACTTCAGATCATATGCACAGATTTTCTGTTGGTTTCTTAAATTTTTTTTTTAAGTTTTTTTTTTTTTTTTAATGCTTTTTCTTGCAGGGAAATAAAGATAAATTTATCTGATTTTTTTCATTCATTAACTCATTGATTGAGCACTCTGGGCATATGCTGGCGTATACACGACCGTATGTTTGTTTGCCTTTAAGTGGTTGATAACCTCGCTACACAGTGTTCAACAAGTTTTCAACACTTGTAGTAGTATGACGACTGCTTGCTGAGGCCTTCTTTCTCATCGTCTTCGTCGTTGTGTTGTAAAATTTATTCATACACACAACAGTCATATATTAACTTAATGTATGTGGGCAGGTGATGTTTATTCTCCTTAATCACACACCAACTGCATTTCTTTATTTCTTCTTAAATTGACAACGTATTCGTATCGAATAGAAATCCAATAAAGTAGATAATGATTTGAATTTATATAAAATAAATGTATGAAAATGAAATACAATTAGAAAATAAACTTGAGCATCAGTTAGGAAATATACCTTTGTGTGTGTGTTTGGGTGTGTGTGTGCTTGTGTGTGTGGGTAAGTAAATGACTATAATTTAAATTTAAATCTGTTTTTTATAACCACCGCAGGAGGTATATTAAAACTTTTTATTTGTATGTATTTGTCAAACCTTGAATTAACTAACCACACATACATTTCTTTAGCGTGATCACGATTATGGACGCAAATCTCTGCGTATAAAATGTAGTTTCAGAATTTTTTCCTTTTATTCTTCTTACAGGAAGAGTGCACCTTTTGATCTTTGTCTTTCAAACCTCTCTTTATGCCAGACATAGTGTCAGAATCATTCCCTATTATTCGTGATACAGGTAGAGCGCACATTTCAATCCATCTGTCCGTCTGTAGAGACCACGATTATGATCTCAAACCTTCTTGTATAAACCATGGTCTCACAACTTTTCCTTCTACTCTTACCTCATTGAGTGACTGGGTGGTCAGAAGTGGAAACCAACAATTTACTGCCAAGTAACAGTCATCAGATCTATCAGCCAGGAATCTATCTGCTATTGTAGGTCTTGTTTACATAGGTTGTCATTTACATGAGATTTATTAAATGCTCCTATTTTCCTCACTCCTTGGCCAGGAGTTTACAGGGAAGTACCTATGTTATGCTTTTCGCAAGAATGTCTCATTTTCGTTTGCATGTTTTGAGGTTACGACATGACATTTATAAATACGGAAGAGCCAACGCTAATTCATAGCTATAGCTGTCCACTCGAGCGAACAACTGAATATCTTGCGAAAGAGTTCGAATCGATTTATAGCTGATAATAATGCCTAAGCGACCATAGGCAAACGCGAAGGGTATTACTTATGGCTTCAATTTACTCTTCGTTCTCAAGATATGATTGAACTTTAAGCCAGCGGCTTGATTGACGTATTTAGTAGGAAACAAACGACAAACGTGCCGGGATTATTAATAAGCACTTCGTTGAATCAACAGAATTCTATAGACAGACGGACGCTTTATTAATTACAGGCATCTCAAACAAATGCATTGCTTATAGTGTTGAAAAGACATTTTTTATACCCGGCACCACTTGTGACACAAAGGTACATTAGGTTACTGCGGTTGTATGCGACACCTTGAAGGAATTCAGATAGGACCACCTTTTATTATAAAGTGATTTTGAATTGATCTGTCCTTCTGTCCGTGTTGTATTCTTATGTTTAACCTACAGATGGTAGGAAAAGGTCTCGGATCGAACTATCTTTACGCCCGCGTCCTCTATAATACTTTATTTCGAAAAGTCGTTATATGAATAGGTGCATTAAACGATGCATTGTGGCATTTAATAATGAGCCGTGGTCCGGTTTGTATTTTCACTTGTTTTTAAATTCGATTTCAGTTATGACGAAAAGTTTAATTGCTTGCATTGAGCTTTGCCTCTTAATCCTTTATTTCTTGCGTTTATAGGAAGAAAGCCTTTCCTTAATAAGATTTGATCAGAACTCTTTGCATCAGCCTCAGCGGAGTCAAGCAAATCCTAGTAGGATGTCATAAAAAATGGTCTAGACATAGACGGATACAGGAAACCCTAACACCTAAAACCCCATTAGTCATTTCTAAGCACCTCCACCAGCCAATATCAGCAAAACAAGTTTTGGAATATTGGGTCTTGAAAATAGCTTACTATAATTATTTATAAAATAGTTTGAACTGTGATAGCCCCGGTTGGCAGGTCTCCTTTAAGCCTGAACCTAACTGGCACTAATGTTTCGGCAACTGAATGAGGACTAAAATAGGCTGCACGGCCAATGTTGTGATCTTCCGATTTTGATCTAATAACTTGGGTGTGAATGTTTTCGTAGGACTATGTTCGGTTACCAGTAAGCTGTGAAACACACGAGTTTCCCCAACATCCTTGACACATAAGTGGTGCTTGCAATTGTAAAAGTAAATAACCTGAAAGATATTCATTCAGAAAAACTTTTTAATTTACTGGCATTCCTCCCAGTGAGAAAGAGAAATGTTTTTTTTTTTTTCTTTCTTTTCTCAATAGAATTTTAATTTTTAACAATTTTTCAAACTAGAATAATTACCTGTAAAAAATAAAAATAAATAAAAATCAAAATATTTCAAGCATAATTTATTGTGAAAGATTATGTTTTCTCCTGTTTTTGTTTTTATTACAAAACTAAATTTTCATAATTCGTTGTACTCTTTACGGAAGAATGGAAGTGTATTAAGAAGATCATTATGTTTGCAATAATCGAAAGTAGATAATGGAAGAAAACTCTTAAAGCTTTGCAAACTTGTAGGACAAATCATCTAATGCAGCTAAAGATTATCGTGAATAGATTCTCTAACTATATCTGAATCTGAAGTAAAGACATATAATTATATCCTCGGTTATATTAAAATCTTGGATGGGTTGTCTAAGCTCTTTACCTTGAGAATCGCAAGAATGAACAAATGGTAAGAACCATGACAAGAAACGGAAACTTAAGTCTTAGTCCCTTGG
Source organism: Glossina pallidipes (assembly GCA_000688715.1). Classification (NCBI taxonomy): domain Eukaryota; kingdom Metazoa; phylum Arthropoda; class Insecta; order Diptera; family Glossinidae; genus Glossina; species Glossina pallidipes. Next base: position 315,190 of record KK499825.1, read on the forward strand.
TGAGCTGCCACCAATTGAGCTTGGAAAACACATATTAGAATGATCGGAGTGTGGCCACATTAACTCTGCATGTAAAGTAATCACCAACGATCTAGTATTTTTTAAAGTTATTGCACAGACAAGTAAAAATACTGTAGTGAAACACTGTCGGCCATTAAGTACCCTACACTACTTTCCTTGATACAACAAATCATATACCGACCTTTAGAAATAAGGCGTTATTAAGGAAGTGGTCGAAAACTATGACTCGGTCCGAACTGTTTTCAAGAGCGTTTGTCTTGAATCAAAATGCCGCAACAATAGGTAGAACACAAGGATACAAAACAGAGAGACGAGCGGACAGAGGGACAATTAAGCTAAATTCGATTCAGAAACTGATTTTGAATCGGTCGGTATAATAAAAAGTAGATCTCTGTAAAGTCTTTCTGGGTTTTGCATACATCCACACGAACTTAATGTACCTTTGTAAGACAAGTCTTGTAGGGTATAAAGAGAAACATGTAAAAAGCGGAAATATTTTCTAATATCTTAGGGCAATAACAATTCGTCTTTAGAAGTGAAAAATAGTGTTTTTAGTTGCTATAGACTAAAAACATTCTTCTAGAGTATAAAGAAGAAAGTATTTTAAGTATTAATCCATCTTTTTCATTTCAATTTTAATTAAATATTTTTTTTTGCTTCTTTCATTTTATGCTTTTTATTCCAGCACAGGTATGTCGGCCCATAAACAACATAAATTTTCTTTCTACTCATCCAACCGGAAAATAAATAAAATGAATTCTTTTCTTCTCTCTTTCTCTATTTAGTACTTAAAATAATATATATTTATATATGTATATATATATATATATATATACATTATATATATATATATATATATATATATATGTATATATATATAATGAATTGTGTATATAAAATATTCAATTTCTCTTTAGGATATTTTTGTTTTTTTATGTAAACAATGACAAGAGAGAAAAAATTAAAAACAAAAGCAACAACAATAATAACAATCATTAATAATTTTTATTTCTCTTAGGGCATTTATATAGCCTTTAGCTATTTAACATAGTTACCTAGGGAACCAAAGACCGAAACAATGTCCTTACAAAACATTTCATTTAATATGATTATTCGACACGAACACTGATGTAAGGAAGACAAAAAAAGAAAGAAAATGAAAAGAAGAGAAGAGAAATATAAATAAAATATCGCGAAAGACAAAAACTAACACAAGTTTTATTTTCAATGACTAGAAAAGATACAAACAAATATCATGCACTTACTCACACTCACACACACACATACTTCTGTGTACATACATACCTATATATATATAAATAAGTGTACAGTTTGTTCTAAAGCATTTATAGAAACTAACAAGTCATGATAAGGTTCTCTGACTGCATAGTGATGTTAAACATTCTTTGTATCATAAATTTTAAATGAATTTCTGTCTACTTGAAAAACAAAATTAAGTAAAAAAGTTTTCATGTCAGTCAAAAGTGAAAAAAATCTACGGAAATGCCATAACAATCACAGGTGGAACAATGAAAAACAGTGTGAAACGTCGTAGATATGATAAACGTAAGTACCTTTACTAAAGTTGGTTATGTCCATCGCCACCATCATCATCATCATCTGCGAACTCTACATAAAAGATTCTCTTCTACTATTACGAAGAAATTTAAAGATGTTTTTCAAATCCGGTCTGACTGACAATTCCGTAAAAGTATTGGTTCGCTGAAAATATTCTATCTTTAGCTTTTAAAACACGTAACGCTATTTAGGATCATATTTGAAGATATGAAAGCCAATTGTCTTCGTGCATGTGCATAGCGACTTGAAAATTTAATGTACCTTTCAAAATGCACTTAACTAATGACTGCATGAGCTTTTAACTTTTTATGTTAAGAAATAACAAATGCAAATATTTTAGTAGGACATGGTCGCACCACTTCGCTTTTCAAAATAAAATCATATAAGAAAAATAGTGGTAAAAGTCTGATCCGAGCCATTTTCCATTGCTTTCGTTCTTGGGCCAAAATATGGCGGCGCACTAAATTTCATCTCAAAAATCATCACTTGTTGGTTCAACACAAAAAATAACGGGATGGGCAGACGGACAGACTAGCTTAAATAGATTTAGAAAACGATTTTGGATCACTGCGTCTGCCCCTTCTCTTTCTCCTCAAAGTTAGTATACCCTTGCTCCTTGCTTTTGCCCTTTGCCCTTAGGAAACTGGGTAGAGACAAGTCTTTTGCAAGTCTTTTTGCCTTTGAAAATACTTTCCATTTTATAATGTCTGCCTTCATTAGGTCTTCAAAGCGTAGTTTTTTATCCTAACTATGTATTCTTCTGAGATAAGTTAATAAATGCTTTATAGGTTGGTTACCCGTCATCATTCGTTTCAAATTTGCGTACTTTTTTCCAAATAAAAAAGAAAAAACCCGGCTACGAATAATGTTTACAACCAGTAACACTTGGAAAGAAATAAAATTCACATTACGCACCGATTGGCAACAATAATGAAAGTTCGTTTGACGGCAACAATAAGCAATAAATGGACTGAATGCAGGACTAACAGCTGTTTAGTTTGAAAGCGAGCGAAGAAAGTTATGCGATGCTGTAAAATAGGATCAATGGAAAATGAGTTTTGTTAATCAATTATCTTCAAGTCGCTCAAACAATAACAAATGCAAAGATTCAAAATTTTCATTTTAGAGAAGAGAAAAGAAATTGGTTTTTCCATCAAGGCCATTACGTTCTTATAACAACAAAATTTAATATTTTATGTTAATCTTTTCTAATCTCAACTTTTTCTTTTCCTTTTCCTTTTCTTTTTTTTATCGTTTTTTTGCGAGAAATAGTGTAGGAATTGCCGGACGGACGTAGCTAAACGATATTGATATGCCATTTTCTTCTTTTTTTATAATACAACCAAACGTCCGTGCAACATGGTGACGATCAAAATCAAGAGTGGAAGGAGGAAGAAACAGGGAGATGGAGCTCGCGGCCAGATTGGTGTGTGTACCTAATCTGTAAGTGTGGTACGTGTTATGCCTTCATCGACGGGGCATTCATAATAGCTATAATCAAAATAAACACTTAAGTATAGGCAGCCGTGATTCTCATCTACTCGACTGCTCATACCTATCAATAACTTTGCATGAATTTGTGGAGTTCCCTGGAAAAGCGAAGTGGGGCAAATTGTAACTAGTTTTACGATTTCAAGTATGCGGAATAACGTTTAAAAAAACGATGTCGACTAACAAAGCAATGGTCGTGGATTCAAATCTCAATTGCGATATAGTTTTCAATAAACTCGATAACTATAGACGATAGTGAGAAAGAGATAAATTGTAACACTAAAAGAGTGGGATAATCACTAACAGCCGAGGCTATTGGCTCTTCTTCTTTTAAAGGCACACTAGATGATTAGTCAAGTTTCGTTGAATATTTTATTGACGTTACGGTCTCCAGGTGTTCTAAAGATGTCCGTAGGATTGGATCGCTCTGAAAACGAGTCTTCGGATATTGAAAAGCTGTCGGCATTCAGAAGGAACTAAGTAATTGTAAGATTTTGTCCATAAATGCAATTTGAAAGAGCAGAGTTCTACTCCAGGGTCCATTGGCCCGTTACAATGGAATGACCAAGGCGGATTCTTCCTTGTAAGCGTTTCTATCTCGATTTTCTGGACGTTGATTGAATTTTTGGATGGAACGAGATTAAGATTAGTATGTGAGTAATGCGGATAGTAACACTGTACAATTTTTTCGTCAACTTTCTCTTCGATTTAATTTTACATAACATAAAGTTGACTACAGCTCGACATACGAGTGGAGAGAAATACACTGTCGCGACATATTCGACTTTGGAGAGCAAATAAATTATGTTTAGTTGGTTCGTCTAACATATCCATGAGATTTGAACGAACACTGGAAGTATAAATACCTAACTGAACCCCAATATTGAGTATAAAAATCCATTTTTTTTATTTTTTTATTATGAATATTTTCTCTTACTTTTGAAATGGACTTGAAATAAAAGCTCTTTAAAAAATATAACCCAGACTTGTTGTAAGGAGTATTAATTGTTGCGGCATATATATGTATAGATATGTACATATACATATATATGTATAAATGAACAAATTTTATGATGCTCCATAACAATATAATATGAATACATAATAAACATATATATGTACGCATGTACATATACAAGCTACCAGTGCACCAGTAGTTTAATTGCTCATTTAACATATTTTATAGTTTATCCAGAAAATGAGCCTTTGGGAATAATATTGTTATTGCTGGTACTGATGTTAAATCACACACAGCGCACACACACAGAGACAACAGAGAAAATTATTGAATGTTTAACAATTATTGGTGAAATTGTGTTAACATATATAAATATCGGCATTTATATGCGTATGCGTTGGCATGCAGTTAAAGCAGTTATTCGAAAATAGGGGCACACTACGTAACTCATTTTTAAAACTTGCAGATAGCCAGACATGATACAACACAATAAATATGCTCTTTATTGACAGTGGGCAATTAAAGCCAGCCCTCCACTCATTGCCATGCTCTTCATTTTTTTTTTATGAAAACTTTAAAAATCAAAGCAGAAAACTCGAACTTGACCCATGTACTGTTTACAAGTTTCGTATGATGCAAGTATTAGAACGAACATAATTTGATTAGAAACGTGCTTGCATTACCTAAAAGAGAACAACTATTGCGAGAAAAAGAAAAATATTAAAATAAGGCAGGGTTCAGTAATTTGCTGGGCAGTCATTTTCACAGAAATCATTATTAAGTGTTCGTATTTGGCAGGGTTGAAGTGCACATATGGAGCACACTATAGCAGCTAACATGTTTCAAAGCCTTTGAATGGCCTATCAATAGATATTGATCTTCACGTCGGCTTGGTGATGTAAAAGCAAATCTTATCTTTTCTGTTATTTACTTTAAACGCTAGATATATATATATATGTATATAGGCAATTATTCTCAATTCATGAAATTTTTTTCTTCAAAAGTCAAGTATCCACAAGTCGTCGTAACACTTATTTCAAGTTTCTTACGTACTTTATGTTTACTGGAGAAATTTTGCTTTTTTCTCCTTTTATTTAATTTTATATTTATATGAACGTTGTGCTCGATTGCATTTCGATAATAATAACATAATGAGTGGAACAAACATGTACTTTAGTAGTATGTACGTCATTTCTTTTACAACAATTAAACAGATTTATTTAATTATAATGGACTCATAGCAATTTATAGACGAGTGGCAGGGAGAGAGAGAGAGAGATTGAAAGAGAATAAAATCCTGCTACCTAACTACCATAACAAAGCTAATATAATCCTATTGTTTATTTGCTATTGAGTTATACACACCTATCGATTTATAGTAAAATTTTGACATAAATTAAAATCATTGAAATCGAACTTTTATGTGCAACTTTGTTAAGCATGCATTTACGTTATATTCAGTGCATATAGAAACCGGAATTTTTCATTTGAAGGACACAACAAGTGTAAAGGATATCGCCACAAGTTTTTTTTTTTTTCTTTTTTCTATACACCGATACCTCTGTACTCAGATGCCAAGCGAAATATGAACGCTATGTTGTTTTTTAACAAAGCTTCTGAATGCTGTGCTATTTCTATAGCACGAAATTAGTTGAATAAAGAATTTGCTCTAAGTTTTGGATTTCAAAGTGTGTTATGTGGATGAAATTCTTCTCTCCTGTGCTACAATAAGGCAAATCGATTCGGTTTATGTTTTAAGCGCCATTTACTCTGCTACGTAAGCCAACGTGTAAGCTTAATATCTGCATTGCTTATGTAAGAATACCAGTAATCACTGCTATGCACATCAGTTCGAGGACAGAGGCGGACGATCTCCTTCGAAGTCATGAAGCTTGTATTAGTTTATTTTTTAATTACGATAACGCAAATAAATATAAGCAACGCCATCTGTGCACAACTGTAAACAATACACAAGAATAAAATGAACGATGTATTCGGTCGATATCTGATAGTCAACCTGTTTTAGTAGCTTCTAATTCTGAATAGGTTTCATGTTTCGAATAAGAGGCAGATTCCTCTGTAAGTTAATGTTTACATCTGCAATAGCAGTTTAATTAGACAAAGCCCTTACATAGAGTTAGTAGAGGATGATTATGCAAGCGATAGCTTGCGATTTCCAACGTGTACGATAATCCCTCATCACGCGGAGGGTCTTGGTGGAACTGATGGAATAGATATCGAAGATTGGGTAACAGCCATAGTCTTTTCTCAGGACAGGTCGAGCTAACTGAGAGTAACAGCGTTGTTTACTGGCTTCATCTGAATACCTGTTTTGTGGCTTAACTTCCACTTCCATGCCATGTTCCCTTCCATGCGCTAATCCCCGTGTTAGGAGCTTTAATAAACCCGTCTGGTACTACATCATTCATAGCTTCTGCGTTTTTTCAAGATAGTCGCAAGCACCTTGATACCCCTCAAAGGCCGTACATAGCGTTCAGAACCCATCGTCGCTCTGACATACTATTGCCCCTGCTTCAGCATGCCTCAAGCACTCAAAATGAAAAAGTCCCTCCTTAGCGTATACGACTTAGTTGTGAGTGGGCATCCTGACAACAAAAAATTTCTCTCGTAATTTCTTGTTATTTTATGTAGATAGCTGCGGTGATGGTTTATCCACGTGGCGCACATTAAAAAAATCAAATAAGTGAAACTATTACCTTACACTTGTTCGTATAACGACGTTTCAAAATAAGGCATTAGATAGAAACTCTTCGAAAAAGTTGTTCGATTCGAATCACTTTCAATAGCGTCGTACCTTGGGCTAAAACAGTTCATCGTACTGCAAGCTGAATACTAAAAAAAAAAGATAGACGGAGAGACAGACAAGTTTAGGTTGTTTCAGAATCACTTCCTCGATATGTGTGATATATATGGCCGGTATAATGAAGGATGGGTCGATCGCAAGTCCTTCTGAATGTTGCGTACATCCACCCGAATTTAATAACGTCTGTCCCATAACTGGCGTAGAGTATAAAAACTGAAGCACAGCAATCATCATATCAACCTTATAGTCTACTTACATTGACATAATGTCAGTCAGTTCGGGATTTTTTGTATTTACGCTGAAATCAACCGGGTAACTCAATATTTCGTCATATGAAACATATCGAGTGAAATCAACAAAAATTATCAATCCCAGCAGAGCTATGCTTAAATGCTTGAGTTGAGTTTACCACACTGTTTTTGTGATAAATTAACGGTCGGTAATGCAGCTCTTATGTGCGTCCAATTGTTTGTTTTTTTCCCACAAAAAAAAAAGGAAAAAATTAAATTGCCCGGAGCAAACAATGAACAAGGAAGCATTATGATTATATATAAAAAAAAAAAAAAACACTACACATGCAAATATGTCATCCAGATGAAATTGGAGTGGCAACCAGAAATTTTCTTTCCTTGTTCCTTGTATGGACAATAATTTTATGTTTTAATTTTTTTTTCGTTGTTCACAATTCAGCTGTAGGCATTACAAGAAAAACTACAAGTGTATTGGTCGAAATTATTCGCTCGATTACACCCATGTAAGGTAAATGACATGAATTGCAGAGGTCAGTAATGTCATCCTCAGCGCTATTAGCAGGTTGCTGCAAGGGTTGAATATTTTTTCGCACTTACAATCGTGATCTTTTAAATAAAATCTCGTCACCGCCGGACAGTTTTATCTATCTCTGCGCAAAAAAGCTTTTCGCCGAATGTTCTGTCAATGCAAGTAAACAGGCATGGCCTTATATTACGGTCCGATCTGACAATTCCATGACTATAAGTTAACAAGAAGAACGCAAGCACGTATTACTGATCTCATGTCTATAATTAACAAAAGATATCTTGCTTCGAGGCAATGGCTACCAGGGATTCGTCGTAAGGGCTAATACTTACTCTTGACAATGAAACTTGGGGTAATTTTCTTGTCATTTTTTTGCAAAGAAATGCTCGAATATTCGAATGGATTTTTTAGTTAAACTATTGGAAATTTTCTGCAAATTTTTTAAAAGTAAATTAGCAGCACAGCAGATGTCGCAAGAAACGACTGTTTTTTCTATATCCACCGCCGAACAATGGATGCAAATGTGTGTAAGCATTTTGTTCCTTTATTTTGCTTAGGGGCTAGCGCATAAGCAAATAGCATAAGTTATTCGACATGGGATTTTTTGATTTCGAATATTAGTTTTATCGGTTGGCAACGCCAATCTAATGTGAATCGAAAGTAAGACTTGAAGTGAGCTGATCTTCGAAGTGCGAACATAGTTTGCTTGTTTCCGTTTTTCGTGGAGCTCGCTTTCTTGGTCGCTGTGCGCTTGGGAAATAATATAAAATATAATATATACATATATATAAAATACATATATATATATAATATATGTATATATATATATATAATAATACGTACCTATTAAATTAATAAGACATTAGGATAATCCAGCGTCATCATCATTATAGCAACATCGTGGTAAAACATGATACGAAGTGTTGCAGCTGTACATAAATGTTCTGCAAAATGGCACACGTCTTTCGATCAAAAATACAATTAGAAAACCGAATGAAACATCTATTAGGTTAACTGAAAACCCTCATAAGACACCCTTCTAATGTAGTTAGAATGTGTGTGGGTTAATCGATATTTGCGATAAGATACGTTTCTGCATTTCTTTCCTTAAGATGGGTAAAATGAAATCTGACTATAACGTTGTATAAAACGGGCGTGTAGTGTTAATCTCCGCACTGGTCATGGAGGTAATAATAAATACATCGAATAATCAATGGATGCCTGAAACACACCGGCAGGTCCCATCCCGGCAAGAACTAGTCTTTACAATATCCTTAATCAGCATCAAATGGTGAATCCATCTAAATGTCTCTGTTTGAGGATTTGTCCATTTCTTCGTGTACAGACCTATATAATATTTATGGTGAATACTATGAAGTTTGGAAAAATATCGAAGATATCTCTTTAAAAATTAGCAAAATCATTGGAAACTGTTGTAGACTGGTTTTCCGAAAATTCACCCAAATTGATTACAGATCACTCCCACAATACAACTTAAACTGAGAGCATTTCTGTTTTGAAAAACAAGTGATAAAAATTTCCACATATATTTTTTAGGCGATCTTCCAGTACCTGTACAAAAATGAGAAAATACCGGTTCCGTCCACCTAAGAATGCGATGATAGGTGTCAAAGATTCGGCCATAGCTGAATGTAATTTTCTTACTTGTTTTTTTTTTTTTTTGTCTTTTTGCAGCATTTCCTTATTTGCATCACCGCAACAATGACGGTTTTTAAATAAACACATCCTACGCGCTTCATTGAAGAATGTACGAACAAATGCGACTAAAGTTTTGTGCAGTAACAGCTTGTAATGCTTTTATCATTTTTGTAGCAATTAATTTAATCAGGAAAATAAATTCTAAGCCTTAAATCACTAGCATCGAAGGCTATTGGCTTTATTGAAAACTCTGTCGCATTTGAGATTTGTATCCACGACCATTGAGCCGTTAATGGAGATCCTGTCTACTTGTCCACTTGGCTGCTTAAGCGGATACCTTCAAGCAGCGATTTCGTTCGAAAAATCGTTTTCTTGAATCCCATAAAGAAATCGAAAACGCAAAAAACCTTTCGAATACTATTCATGAATATAATATTAAAGGAAGAATTTCAGAAGGACGGTGACGTTTTGAAGCCTGCATCACCGAGATGTCACAATTCTTCAGCATTTTTTTTTTTTCATTTGTGGATCTTGTGACTTAACGAACTTGTTATATTTATCACTGGGCGACGGCGGAGATGTATTCTTTCTCTCATTTGATCGAAACGAGAAGGAAGCTTCAGTGGATTACTGAAGGGTACATATATTTTTTACCAGTATCAAATTCTGAATTGATTTAGTCATATCCGTCTGTGCCTAGGCGCGTCTGCGTTATGTCTGTTGTGAACATTCTAATGGCTCCAAAAATTAGGTCAACACTTTCAAATGTGGCTGAAACATTGAAGGTTCCTGCAAGCAGCTTCATGTTGACTGTAGACACACGCATGGGCAACACCCACCCAATATCGTAGAGTAAGAATAGTAAGTTTTTTCTTTTTTTTACTATCTTTTAGAATAACGATGATGGGTATAAAAGATTCGATCATAACGGAATACAATTTTCTTATTTGCTTCATAACAAAATCAATATTGGAGAGTGTTTGGTTGTAATCACTATTTATTTTAGGAATCGGAAACATTTGATATTAAGTAACAAAAACTATGACAAAAAAAAAGCATTGTTTTTGCTCTTATGATTAGTGAGCCATCAAATACACCTGTTAGAGAGGGTTTTGCTAATGGAAAAAGTAAGCAGAAAGGAAGTAAAGTGTACGACTAAAAAGAATGCTTTTAGTCTTTAAAAAAGTAAATAAATAAATAGAAATAAGAGAACACTATCATCAAACGTTTCACACCAGACAAGAAAGTTATTTAACACATTTTCGTTAATTGCATATATATTTACAACAAAGAAATGAACGAACTTAAGCTAACTGACGTTTTCCTTGTTATTATATTTTTCCATTCCAAAAGTGTGTATGTAAACATCAAATGACTCTAATACCGAACTTAATATTTAAATCTTTGTAAAGGCAATGAACATAAGGAACATTTATTTATTTATTTATTTATTTTTTTTCTGCATAAAATTCATTTGTTCATATAATTTTCATAACAAACAAACAGCAATAGACCACAAAAACTAATTTAGTATTCTGCATGGATTTTGGTAAATGGTGCATTCTAACCCAGTGGAAGTTTACATATGCGTATGCATGCAAGCATATGAAAGTATGAACTTTTTCATCCTTATGGGCACAATAAATGTTTCATATATTTACATATATATATATATCTATATATATATATATACATATATAAAAACATGTACGTGTTATAGGTATAGTACTACGTTATGCAAGCATGTAGAAAAATCAGAATAAGAACACATTTCATGACATATAAATGCAAAGTGTCACTTGCAACCGTAACCGGGATGATAAATGTTGTAAAGTTATAAAAAAATGAAAAATAAAAAAAAAATATAAAATCAAAACATAAATTCTGACATTTATGGGTGCATTTGACTGACTGACTGACTGACTGACTTTCTGACTGATGGAGAAAAATGCTTTTCCTATATAAAAAAAATCTGTCACTCTGCTCTAAAAGCGTAGCTAACCAAGTAGCAGCACCCAGTAGAGTAGAAGAACATGTTTAACAAGCAAAATAAAAGTTAACGGTTAGAGTGACGGCGGCACTTTAACGGTACACTTTAACGGTGTACGCCTCATCTAACACGTGACCATATGTGAGACTAGTAAAATAGATTCTTTTTTTTTTTTTTTCTGTGATTTTTCTCTAAAGTGTCTTCCTCAGCACCCAACTGTAATCGAACGTTGTAAATGTGCCTGCTGCAAGAGCATCAAACTCAATGAATAGTTTATAGGGGCGAAAAAGCAAAACAAAAAATAAAGGCATAACCGGCAATGACAGACAAATTGACTTTATTAGCACTGCGTGCGGTAAAGATCTTTAATAAATTGCTTTTACCGCGTACGGCAATATTGCTCTACGAAATCTTCACATTTATTTGTCATCAGCTTTTAACATCTATTAAAAAGTTGCTTTTTTTTCCGTTGTTCTTTCTTCTTCATAAATGTGAATGACATTTTGGTTTTTTAAGCATTTTCTTTACAAAAACATTTAAATTTGTCATTAGAATCTGTCTACCTATCTATCCATAGTCAACACAAATAATTTGTGCTATTGCTCTTGTTGTTGTTGCTGTTTTTGTCGTTGTTGTTGTTGTTATTGCTCCCCATGAGCACTTGTCACTTTTTATTATTTTGTCTATTTCTTACTAAATACACACACACACACACACACACACGCATACGCATACGCACATACAGTACCAATAGAAACGATTTTGTGCTTTGTCGAGTGTGGTGGGTGAGACGACGCTATAATGTTTGGCATTTTGTTAGCATTTTTGTTTGGCATTATTACTGACAACTGGCATACGGTAAACTGTCACAAAGTGTGTGCGGGCTGTCAATACGAGTGAGAAAGTTCTATTGAATTTATTGCCACAGGTTTTTCAAATCTCTCGTCTACACCTTTATAAGACGTTTGTGTGTGAGAGTGTATCACTAAGTGTCTGTCCCTTTATATTACCACTTATGTTATGAAAAACTTTTTGTATTTGACTTTCAGTTACATTCTTGACATTTATTATTTATTAGTGGGAATAGGAGAACTCTTACAGTTTGTATCAAGTGAAATGCTTGTTATAATAGAATTTATTGATACTCTCGAATAATACCGTTGTCATCTTCAATTTAATATTTGTGTGCTTGTTATTCGTCTTCTGTCGTTCTTTGCTTAAAATGTACCGGAAAATAAATCCAACTTTAATTGATTCCCATAGACTTCATAAAAATGTGCACTGTATGCATACATACATATGTGAAAATATTTTTTCTAAAACTCAAGTTGAGTTGAAATACTTGTTGTTTGAATAAAAAGAGAGAACAATATTTTTTTGTATTTTTTTGTATTTTTCTTTTTTGCATTTTTTTTTTTTGTATTTTTTTTTTTTGTTATTGATTTGAAGAAGTTTCGTGACAGTCAATAGGTACGTTTTAAACCATGAAACGTAACTAGATAGTCTTATTTATTTAAAACTTTTCCAGACAACTAATCATATCACATGCAGTTAGCGAAACGAACTAAGATGAAGACCGCGTGACACCTTACATGGCACGATTATTATTACCTCACATCTCTTTTGAGTCAATGTTGAACGTGAAGAAACGTTTAATTAGAGAGTAGTTCTTATCAAAAGTAAACATAAATACGTAAAAAGAAAAGCTACCATGCCATTCCATACCTTATGAACATTGGATTGGGCGCCACTGATTTCTTTCATTTTTGTAAAATATACGAGGAATTTCTTAGCGTATGTCTACAAGTGTTTATGCATAGTGAGCGAAAAACTCAGAAATCAGAAACATTCTTAGGTTATGTTATACCGTAGGCGTGTCCCTTAGCCGATTTAGCCCATCTTCATTACCTATCTGCATACGCACACTTCCAATGTTTCCGCCAAATGTAAGTAGTGGAAAAGTACAAAAATTGATCTCCTTTAATAAAACTTGTCGGTCCACTACTTCACAAAACGTGTTAAAGATGTTCTGTCGAACTTCTTCTCCTAAGATATAGTGCAATAAAATTAAGAAATTAGGTGAATCTGGTATTGTCTAGCTTTATTTATCCGTCCGTACTTATGACCACCTTACTTTATTACTATTATTATTATTATTATTATTATTAATTTTATTATTTCTTAGCCAGAAAAATAAATACTAGGACTAAAGTCTTACAGCACTAACCTAAGACTATCAGGATTATTAAAAACTCTACAGCACTTGAAATTCGAACCAACTGATTGCTGGGCGAGATTCGTTACCTTCGATCATTCAAGGCGGACCAACTTACTTTACAGTCCATTCATACTTGTTATCTAACTATACAGAGGTCGCTATAATGCTTTCAAATCAAGAGGGGATTATTCACTATGCTAGAGCTAGCAACTAATACCCCTTCTTTTTTTAGTAATTAGCAAAATCTTTATATAAGACCACTTTTTGGCTACTTATGTGCCGACAAATATTCAGAGAGTTTTTCACACGTTAGCTGGTAGCAACCAGCATAAAGCACTAAAGGCAACGACTGAAGTAGTAACATGCAGTAAAAAAGTTGAACACATCGGTTGCAGTAGCAGTATCTATCTATCTATCTCTATCTCTTTCTCACACTCACTCTCTCTTTCTTTGCTTCTTTCGACTGGGTACCGCTACCCAGCGCTTATGTTGTAAAACGCACTTCACGTTGCATTGACTATTGCTCATGCAATTTTTTTAATCTCGCGCCATTTGCTTTTCTCTCATCTGATCGGTTTTATTATCTCTTATGTACTTTTGTGGTCTCATTGAGTCTTAGCGTTTCTGATTGCTTTGTTGTCCAGCCCTAAGTTGTTTTGTTTCTTCTTATATCAACCTGTTTGAGTTTCCTTATCTTGTTTCATTTCGCTGCTGTTTACACGCTTCATTTTAGTTACTTTTGCTTTTTTTCGACTTTTCTTCTGTTTTATTTTGTCTTGTTGTCTAATGTCCTGTTGACGTTTCTTATCTTGTTCATTTTCCATTTTCCCAATTTTATCGCATTTCGTTCCAACTTGTCTTGCCTCCTCGTGGCGCCCCTTCTCGTCAGCTTTGCGCTCTTCTCTTCTCATCTTTTCCATTTTTTATGTCTTATCTTATCTTTTTTTATGTTTTCTTACCATTCCCTATCAAATTATTTTCATCGTTAATTTTTTTTTGTAGGTAAGTTCCTTACATTGTATGTCAACTACTTTACAATTTTTAAACTCCGCGAAAGTTACCGTCAACCTAATGAATTGATCATTATTGCGCTGCTCTTTCTTTCTTCTGTATTCTTTTGTTTTGTTTTGTTTTGTTTTCTTTTCTTTTCTTTTCTTTTCTTTTCTTTTCTTTTCTTTTCTTTTCTTTTCTTTTCTTT